>JASGXE010008030.1:0-16760 GCA_030068105.1 Sinentomon sp. SZTP_YWyxl
GGGGCGAAAACAAGCAAAACCCGGGCGCAGATGAAGACCCACTGCCGGAGGAAAGAAAATTAAGGATTTTCATAGATAGGGAGACAATGGAAAAGGAATAAGTGTTGTGCATAGAAATGAAATTTTAGCATCATAAATCCGTCCTTTGAATTGACTATGGAGTTGAGGCAGAGGGCGAGTTGTTATGTGAATGCGGCCGATAAACTGAGAATGCTTCACAATATCCTCTATTGCAAGTGAAGTAAACAGCGAAACCTTGATTTCGGTGCTGAATCGACATGTGTTTGTCTTTCATCGGTTTCAGTAATTCTGGTTTCCCTCAAAGCATTCTTGAGAGCATGCTCAGTTTGCACCGTCAAGTGGAATCTATCGGCGGTATTCCCCCAAACCACGAAGCCCAATCTTAAAAAATAGCCAATTCCAAATTCTGATGCATCTTTCTCAGTGATGGAAAAGGGATATTGTTGTTTATAGAAATAAAATTTCCCACAGAAATATTTGCATTAAATTGGTCATTTTTCAAGCTTAGGGTTAGGTTTTGTGGCTTTGGGAAATACGGCCTGTGTGACGGCAACCATATCTCGCAATGATCTTTTAAAATCTCACCCTGTACATCGAACATTTCTGGCAAACATTTTTCAGTTGGCGCTTCATCTTTTAGCTGCAATCGACAAGAGACAGCTTGGTGAAGGGTAGGTTCCCGTTTCACGTGCTGTCTGGAAGATCCTTGAATTAAAGTGGCGGAATTTTCAGCATGGTAATTTTTCACCTCCAATTTCGAGAATTTCACCGATTTATCACGTTCGCTCTTAATTCCTCGGAATGTTAAAAGTCTCAAGAAAGTGCTTAGTTGTATAAAGACATCGAATAAAATAGGCACATCCTCGCGATTCTTCTTCCCTCTCCCTAAAATACTCCCTTACGTTTCAGTTCTCCAGCCAATAGCAGAATATAATGTTTCAAAATCTCGGTCCTTAAAATGGAGATGAAGGTGGAGAAATTAGCAGAGGACATGAAGTAATTATTTACATTTTGATGTAAAATTTCTTGACTCAATCTCTTGATTCAAATGCTTTCCTTTCCATGCATATCTCGCCGACCAACCCTCCACTGTTCCACAAAAAACGTTCCCCTCTATCTCACACTTTGGCGCCTTGATTTTGATTTACTGCTACGGCTGTCTTAACCTCTTTGTTTTTGGCCCACTTCTGAAAAATTATTTATTTTTCGGAATTTATTATGAAGTTGTCAATAAATAATTTTTTTGAATGTAAAATTTGACAGATTGTGCCATTTTAATCTCACCGTCTCCCACCTGCCGCCGTTTTTCGGTAGCCCACTTATGCCTCTCAAGCCGGCGTGTTGTCTGCTAAAACCAATTCTGTAATTCTTACAAGGTATAGTTTTATTTTTTTAACGTTGTTTCAACCTGGCGGTCTTATCGCCTGCGCTGATTCCTTTTGATTTTCGCGGTTAGGCGATCAACCATTTTATGTTGTTTTGTTCATCATCAACCAGGCGAGTTGCTAGTTGATGCCTTCCGGAATATTGACAACCCTCAAGAGGACAATTGTATTGGGACCAGAGCACCGTCCCCTGAAAAAATTAGAACTTTTACCCCCTCTTGTGAGGAGGCATTCTGCATTTACTTCCTTGACTTTCGCCCCGCCTTTCCCTGGCATCCAAATTTCCGACGTCCTGGACATCACCCTCCAGTGAATATTTTCTGGTGCTGATCGAAAATTCTTCTTGATGTAGATTTCAAAGTTTCCTCTATCCTATATCCGCAAATGTTTAATTGAGTTTGGGTGGTGACGCCATACATTTGTGTCGGTCGCATTTCGCCGCGCGCATCTCGCTCGCATCCATCACAAATATTTGCGTTGTTCTTTTTCATTTTTTTTCTTCAAATCTTCGTCGCGATGCTGTCATCCAATCCAATGTGCTGTGTTGCCTTTTCATTTTCTGCCTTCTCATTGTTTGTTCATTTGTGCGCCTTGTTTATTTTCTTCCCAGCTTGGTTTTCTGTTCAGCCATACACGGCGTAGACGCAAAACCAGCCGAAGGTAAACAAAAGCTGCAGCGCATCGTCGCCATTTTGTTTATCGAAGGGATCGGGTTGTTTGTGGAGGGGGTGGAGTGTTCATTGCTGTGCACCACAAACACAAGCGCAACCAAACGTCGAGTCCATCTTCCACATCCATCCATCACGAGAGCAAATAAAACAAACAAATAAATAAAAATTTCAGTCCCATCTCTTTGGAATAAGACGTTGAATCAACACCAGCTATAAGAATTATATTTGCACTTGCATAAGAACACTAAGCTGCGTTGTGTGATTCTAAACAGCATAGACGTTCTCCTAGAAAAGGAATGTCGCTTAAAACACTGTTTCTGGGAGAGAAATGTTGGCATTTGTGATCAAAATTCAGTGGAAATATAAGTTTCTTGGGATCGTGTGGCTATGTTGTTACTTGTTTTTTTTTTATTGAAGCTTATCTTTTCAATGCTGTTGCACACTTTTGTTTCTACGGTTAAACACATTTTTCCGATGCATATTCAAAAAGCATGAAACAATTTTGTCGCCACAGCTCACAATCGATAATTTCTTGAAGCATTTTGAAGCATGGTCGTTCAGATTATGCTGCTACATATGTCCTGTAATTTTGGAAGTTTTGATATATCAAGCAGAAATAAAAATCCACGCCTCAATCTTTACCTGAAATTGGCATTGAACCCGTACATGATGATGATTGATGGACGGAGCGGGCATTCAATCTCCTGCTTTGGACGTTTCTTGGACAATGGGGATTCGGTTGAAAAAAGCGAAGAAACAAAAAAAATCCCTAAAAGTGAAAACAAACCCCTCTTTGCAATGCAAGTGAAGATGAAGAATTTGTGAGGCACCACAATCCTGTCTTGGGCAATGGTGAACAATTTATGCACCTCACACATTGCACAAAACTGCAATTACCTATTGAGATTTTGGCAAACACTCAACAATGTTGCAGAAATGAAATATCCTCTTTAACAACCGTGGTCAAAATCACTCCTCCACAAAGCCTTGTTGCAGTCAAGCTCTTCTATACCACCTATAATGCAAAAGAGTAAAAATAAAGAAGAAAAATATTTCAGAGGCAACAGTTAAATAGGAAAAATACATAGAATGTACATTGAATCTGAAGGTTCTCTGACACGCAAGCAAGTCAAACATGTATGAAAATGTGCGCAAAACAACGCTGTGATGATTGGCTTTCTTACATGAGTGGCCACTGATCCGTTTGAACAGGATAGGACATAGGGCATGTGGCGGGATAAGGCTATAGTAAAATCTGCGTCAGAGAAAAATGATTTGTTGTGGCAACACAAAAATGAGTTGTGGCAACACAAAAAGGAGTTGTGACAACTCATTTTTGTATTGCCACAACAAATCATTTTTCTCCGTGATAGATTTCTGTTCATTTCCTGCAGAGACACACACGGCCGAATTCCCCAGCACAACTCACCCTCAGGTTCAACTCAACAGAGCCAATTCAATGGAGATAGATTTGTCTTGGGAAAATTTCATTTCTATGCACAACGCTTATTCCTTTTGCATTGTTGCATTGAAAGATGCATCCGTCTGTTGAATTGACTCTATTGAGTTGAATCTCAGAGGGTGTGTGTGGCAATGCAGAATGCGGCCGAATAAATGTGAAAAGCGAGTTTCTTTATTTTTGCCACAATTTTTGCTGTTTTTGTCTTTCCCTTTCCATCCCGACTCTGTCGAAATCCGATTCAGTTTTCAACCCCCTCTCACCCTGTGTAAAACAACCAAGGGTGATTATCGAATGGACGCACCCCATTCTCACCTCCCGTCTGATTGCACGACCCCATCCCCCAATCAAGCAACAAAGCTCAATTCGTTTCTTGGACCAAACAAAACAACAGCTTGTTTATTCTAGAACTGCGCTCTCGGATGGGGATGGGACGGGGATGGGGGTGGGGACAGGGATGGGGATGGGGAAACGAATAAACGAATAAAATCCCCATACCTACCTGTCACACACGAATAATTCAATAGGGCGCTTTCAAATTAAATATAGACCCATTCAGAGCTCTCCCCGCACGCACCCTATCCCAACCTGCAATTTGCAAAGCACCCCCCTTCACGGAATCTCTCTCTTATATCACCTCACAAAAAACAACCCTAAATTTTTGTTTTGTTGATTATTTGCATGAGATATAAAGGTTGTGGAAACAGACAGCCGCAAGGGCGTCACGAGAGGAGGGTTCGTGGGGCCAAAAATAAATTTCTCTTTTCCTCTCGTTCTGCTTCTGGTGTGGTTGTCCTATTTTTCACCCCCTTGAACTTTACTGCATCCTCTTTCTCTTTGAGCTCCAAGACATCTCAGGACAAGGTCGGGGTTAAAACGAAATCCACGCTATAAGTGAGCGTTTTATGTGCCGAGCCTGTGCTATTTCTCGAAACTCTTGTCCATGGCGCGTTGTCTTTATTTACGGGGATGCATGGAGGGGATGAGGTCAGACCAGAAGAGGGCTATTTTGCCCTGGCCGAGCTTGTTTTGAACTATGCTATAGCCAAATTTAAGCCTGCTACCTTAATTTAGGTACATCTACTCGTATGCCTTTAATGGTAGCAGTTCCAAAGACCTGTCGGTTGCAGTTCGGAATACCTGCCGACATTTGAAAAAAGCTGAACTGGACGAGTTTTCACACAAGCTCAAGTAGCCAAAATAAGATAGGAAGATGAGGACGAGGTAAGGAGGATAGAATAGGGAGGAAAGGTGTGTTGGGATAAGTGGGTTGGGTTAGGTCAGGTCAGGTTAGGTTTAGTTAGTTTTAAGTATATTTATTTATTATTATTATTATTGTCAAAAAAACAGTGTTCAAATGATTGGGCACTGTAACAAATACAACAACAAAAATTACGCAAGCAAGCATAGTCAAATGGTAAAACACAAACAAGACAATGAAGGAATTCAAGGGTCATGGGGAATAAAATTGACGTCATCAATCTGGGGGACGGGCATCTCTGTCGTGGTGCGAGGCATGCGAGCAATTGCGCGAGATATCAATTGGCTATTTGCGGGGAGGCTATTCCATTCGGTTAATGTTCGGGGAAAGAAGGAACTGAAAAAAACATTTCTTTTGCAAAATGGTAGGACAAAGCTCAGGCCGTTATCTGTCCGCCTTTGTTTTGATTTAAACATGTAAGTGTCAGGAAGAGAAAAATCCACAGCACCTGTGATTATATCACTGAGCAGATTTAAACGATGCGTTCGGCGGCGGCTCTGCAGGGTGGAGAGATCTAAATCTTTTAGGATTGCGGTTACACTATATTGCCGGCCATACTTTTGGGTATAATAGACCTAACAGCTCTTCTTTGAACAGCTTCAAGCGCGTCAATGTCGCACCTTTTAGAGTGATCCCATGCTGCACAGGCATACTCTAAGATAGGCAAGACGAGGGAGGTATACGCATATCGTTTTTGTGCATCTGAAGCGATTTTTAAATTGCGCATAATGTAGAAATATGAGGCTTCCAAGAGAGGTTATGACTGAAAGTTACGCCAAGATATTTGAAGGTGGAGACGATATCACAGAGCACTGGTTAGAATTCGTTCAGTTCAATGTCGGCAGGTATTCCGAACTGTTACCGACCTGTGTACATGTGGATTCAGCAATTTCGTGGATGTGTGCTATTCTTTATTCGCAATTAAAGTCAACTAAACCTGACCGAACCTCTTTCCGCCCTTTGCTAACCCAGCCTAACCCAACCAAACCTAATCTTCTTTAACAATGTGCGGAGAGGTTAAGTCAGGTTTGGTTTGCTTTCATTGCGAATGTAAAGAATGGCATACGTCCGCAAAATTGCCGAATCCACATGTTGACAGGTCTTTGGAACTATTTCCCTTAAATTTGCCCCGCTTGGCTGGGCACACCTGCGTCTCATGGTAAGACCCCGTCACCTGCAATTTTTTTGCGTCACCTGATTTTCTGCGCCTCCCATTGACAAGGGTGGGGGGTAAAAATCAGTTAGTCGCTGTGCGAGTACAACCTGACGAACCCCCTATTCTCACAGCCAAACTTGTTGTCAATACCAACTGGTGTCAGCCGATTACTTGTTGTCAACGTGTAGCTTCGTATCCGCCTATTGGACCCGGCAAAATGTCTCCTGAATTCGCGTATTCACCATGCTCTGCCGATTGCAAAGTTAATCTACAAGGGGGTCCACAGGTCGACACCATCCCATCATCATCATTATCATCAGCAAAGGTTCGGTTTCCATGTTTTCTCAAGCTCATGCTGGTCATGGTGATGACGAGAAGGCATGGGTGGGGTAGGGTGGAGAGGATCTGGAGGGGGCAAAGAGGATGGGAGGAAGCCTGGGAAAACAAAACAAGACAGAACAAACAAGGCAGAACAACAAAAGCTTCGAGGGACCAACGACCAACGACCAAAAGCAAAGCTCAATCCAATTTGAACGTTGAAACTGCGTTTGCGAGAGTGTGTGGTGGGAACGGGGTGGCCGTGCATGGCTGAGTGAGTGACAACGGCGTTTCAAAACAGGACTCTTATTTTCAAAATAAATAAACCGGAATTTGTTTATCATTGCGCCCAGCACAGCACAGCACAGTTTGCATGCATGGTTCGGCTAAGGGGGTCGCATGGGTACCTAACTCCTGCCAACCCTCCTCGTATCCATGCTAAAAGCACCAACTGATCCCAAAACGTACCTAACTATTCTCCCGCGAAATATGGACTTGGTGACACAAAAGTTTCGCGTGGCAAATTGAACTCCAGTGATCCCGGAAGCCCGGAGAATAAGGTCTCCGCGAACAAATGTTCTTTTGTGGAATGTTTTGTGAAAAAAGCAACTTTTCCCCCCAAAATGAGCCCAAAATGTCAAAATCTCTTCCAATGGGGGCCGCCATCACCGGGATCCCCGGCCAAGAAGCTGCTCTGGCATTTAGAACCTGCTTTGGCTTTTAGAACCACTTTAGTCTGTGGCGAACGCGTCTGTCTCGGTGATCCGAAGGACGTGGGTTCGATCCCGGGTCGCACCGGATTTTTTCGACGTTATTAGCAAGAACCATTATGAGGAAAGCAGGTTGTCGTGGGCGACCTGTCGTCCTTCGGATGGGACGTCAAGAATGAGATCCCGTGGGCAGCAATGCACTTCCCACGTAAAGAACACCCTTCAGGCACACCTCTCCGCTCTGCAGAGCATGACTCTCTTCGGGAAATCCTGCGGGTTGGCATGGCCAGGGCCTGGGTGTACCTGTGCCGTAAAACTGATCCGAGTCGTTTCTGTTGAAAGCAGAGCGGAGCTGGGCTACGGTTACTGAATCTCAACATCAGAAATTGCTGGCAGAAAACAATGTTTTCATAAACTTCCTTCCAGGACTGTTTCTGAATGTTTGACAATTTTGGAGATCCCTGTTTTTGTGGAGCTTTGCGCGGCAACCTCAACCACGGGCTTCCGTTGTTCCGCGCAAAAAAATCTGTTGCATTGCGGTCGGTTGGCCATCATGTAGGGGTTCGCAACTTCACATATCGGCGTCAGCCATCCACCAGTCGTTTCTCCGTCACCCTGCTCATTGAATTGTCAGTCATTCCATTCGTCAGTGACTCAATTCAGGGCTCAAGGATTGCAGCACTGACGCTGACGCAGTTCCAAGTGTACCAAATGCATATCTCGATTCAGGAATAAACAAAAGGTGGTTTTGGACTGGCAGGGGCGGCCGACGGGCGCAGAGTGATGGGCGGGGAGGGGCCACAGGCGCACAGGCAAACAAAAAATAACACAATTGCATGCTGAAGCGAATGCGTTCCCGTCACTTGAGTAAACAATTTCGCATTTATTTCATTTATTTTCTGATGATGCTGTTGCCTCATGCGACGCTCTATTTTTGTTGTGTTTTTGATTGGGGTGGAGCGGCTGTTGGGTTGAGAGGGCACGGCCAGGCTGTACTCTGGACCCCCTGGATGACAAGGGGGTGCTGCACCCCCTGAATGTGGAGGGGGTTCGCGAAGAACCGCCTCCCGATGCCGGAATGGGAGAAAAAATCTATCGGTATTTTCAAACCATACCATGCATACGAGTAGGTGATTATTTTCTTGAGGGGGGCGGGAACAAGGGAGAAAAGTCTGCGGGTTTTGATCCATCAGCCCCCACCCAACCAAAACAACCCCCTCCTTAAGGAAAGCGCCCTTATTAATTCAACCACGCAATGCAATATTACGTGGCACACACGCACACAAAAACTTTTGTCAGTGCGCTTTTAATGCCGTCAACTAGGCACTAGGCTAGATATCTGTGCAAGGGCTGTTTATCTTTGCGCCCCTGTGATGCAGATATATGCATTTATTGGCTCGCCCCAGCCTGGCCAAGGCGGCAGCCCTTGATTCCAAGCCACCCAGGTTTCGCCAGGCTTCGGGAGCGGATGGGCAGGGAAACCTTGCCATGTTTTGTTGCATGCAATGTTATTTTTGGTCCTATTATTTTTATCTTTGTTATTATTGGAAGGAGTTTTGTTTTGTTTTCGTTTTGCCCTGAATGGCGCTAGCGTCGAGGCTTTTTAATGACATTCTTCTTCCTTTCCCCCCATCTTCCCCTCCCTTCCCCCAAACCACCCAAACCCGTAGCAGACAAAAAGTCCGAATGTAAACAAGTGCCTCCCTCGTTGTGGAGAGGGTTTCCCCAGCTCCCTAACCACCTAAACACTATCTAGGAACTGTTGTGATTCACAGAAACTCTAGGGCAATTCTAAAGACAGCAGTGTGGTTGGTCTGGCGACGCAGCCAAGAAGGTGTGTTTCCTGGGATCGTGCCTGTCTACAATATGCGTATTTCCTGATCATCAGACGCGGAAGGTTTTAGCATTTAGTTTTTCGATATCTCAGGCGAAAATGCAAACCGCTATACCAACTGGAAGTTTCTAAATTGTTGAATTTTCTTATACGTTTTAAAAAAACCGGCAAATGGGTGTCTCGTGACCCAGGCACTGGGCCACTCTGCGTTCCATCGACCGTGGTGAAACCATCGAACATTTCAAAACCACATTCGCCATTGACAATCGCTTTCCAATATCTCCGTTTGGTTTCTCAAGAATACGACAGAACCTGCTGCAGTCCACAGGTAAATTATGCAATTTGGACAACATTTTTATTCGTTATGCGTGTGCTAAAATCGTTGCTCACAAATCGCAATCATTTTTGTCCAAAGTCAAAAAATGGCCAAATTCACAATCTTACTTTTACCGTAATTGAATACTAAATTCAGAAAGCGGATGAACCGGACGTGCCAATGGTGAAAGGTCAGGGTAGCCCCCCATGATGTGTCTTGGTGGGACGCCAAATGGATCGATTTTTCCTGTGCCAAAACAGTGTCTTTTTTCAAAATTGTACAGGATTCACAAAAAACACATGCCACAATTTTCGGAAATCTGTATAATTGCTGTCCCTTGCCTACGATGAGCATAAGACCAGGCTCACACGAAAATATGCTTTTTCGCTGCTATTAGGGCTTATACGTGTGGTTTTCCTCGATACACGGTAAGAAAAAAACTAGGGAAAGTGGTATGCAAAGGGATACTAGCGTTTGTCCTCCCACTGGTATCCCTGGCTCTATAAAGTGGTATGCCTTATGATGGATGCTACTTAGTATGCGCTTTAATGATGCTAAGTAGCATGCAAGCATTGAACTTGGTATTCCTTGAGACATCAAAGACAAGCTAAGTGGCATCACATGGAATCTACCCAGCTTGCAATGCATGCACACTGGTATGCCTAGCATACCACTTAGCTTGACTGCTGCAATACATCGTGGGATGCTGAGCAAGCTATACCCAGTTTGCGATGCATGCAGATTGGTATGCTTCGCATACAACTTGGCATGAACTGCTGCTACACAGGTATAAAAATGAAAAAGCAACTGGCAATTTTCCGCTTTATTGTTATTTTTGGAGAGGCGCTGGGATTCGATACCGCTACCGAGAGATTCGAGCGAACGAAGCGAACACGAGAGAACCGATCGCGTTATCGATTGCGCTACCGAGCCACGTTGTATTTCGCAGCTCGAAATATCGTACTTATCCAAATCGGCATGAACATGGTGTCTCAAGAGTCTGCAGGACAACATTCCGAATTCTTCTGCAACCGAATGTTTATTTTTGAACTCTGATGCTCGCTGCGTTGTGGCAAAGTGGCATGGCCTTGAATTCAGTCATACTTCTGGATTTCTTTTGAAAGCCACTCCTTACAAATACGAGTGAATCAGAAAAGGTCCGTGTCGCATTCTGCTGTATTATGGTCTTCGTCTCGAGCTAGTGCATGTTTTCAGTATACTGGTAAATTTTCTGTGATAGGTTAACAATCGGATCCTTTCGGTGAGTTTGCCAGATATTTCGCAAGGACAGATTTGAATTTGCAATTATCACTTTATCTTCAACAAAAACTTTCACAGCTCATCTGAAAATTTGGTTAACTGAGGCAACAGCAGACGAAAAAAGAACAGCGCTTGAAATTTCGCAATTCATTTCCGGTATTTCTTGAGATCCTAATTGATGGGCCTGCATTATGCGAGATGTAAAGTTGTGGCGGAATTAATGTACCAGGCAATACCTGTATTTTCCCATTTGCATATTTTTTCCCCAATCCACTTCCGCATACGCTTCTCTGATTGGCTGTTGGGAATTCCAGCCAATTTCAACATCCAATTTTCAAAACCAAACTTAACCAAACCCAACCTGACCTAACCTAATCAAACCTGACCCTATTGCGACCCTAGAAAGAGTTGCGAAGCGGTGGCAAACACGCCAAATGGCAAAAAGCGGTGGCAAGGCAAAAATGCGAAAATTGATGACGTCACAAATTGAGACGACGTGATTGGCTGTTGCGATGCTGCTTTCCGCGGAAGTGGATTGGAAAAAAATTATGCTTCCCATTTAACTGGTTGCCTCCGAAACGTGTTTTCCATTCCTCTACAGGCCATAGAAATTAAAGCGCAGATTTACAACCAAGCTTTCTAGAGTTGCAAGATTTTGACCTCGGTTCTGGAAGAGGATCAAACGCGTCACAGATGCATTTGGTTGCCACGGTCATCTTCAATGAAGAAAGGGACAGGACAATATTGACCCATTTCTGGACAGGCCCATCTGACATATACCAAACCGTCACAATTACAGGGTGGCGTGTGCATAATCGGCTCGAATTCGGCGGGAATTTTCAGACATAAGTAACTGAGTGTTCTCTCTGGAAAGGATGTGGCTTTCGTCGAGAAAACACCGATTTTCAGGGTCGAAATTATTACTATCGGCTGACGTTGGAGGACAGAAAGATGTGAGCAGTAGACAAGGATCTTCCCATAATAAGGGCTTTGGAAAAACTGAGTGAATTTGATACGGAAGGGCTTCAAATTTCCTCAAATGCTACATTAAAAGGTGCATTTGGACACGACCATTTCCCGAGAAGGCTTTTTACGATAGTACACAAAACAAAAATCTTGGAGAATAAACAAGAAACAAAAAGGGACCAAATATACGACTCTGTTTTTAGGGCACCTTCTCTGTCTTGTGAGCAACTTATCTCCAGTTGTGAATGGTTGAAGCAAACGAAAAATTCCTCTTCCGGTTTGGTCAAGGTTTCCACCAGTTATCGCATGCCTAAACCAGGATGTGACATTGCATTCCGCAGGTTCTGGTGAAGAACGGCATGATTCAAGAAAAAGATTATGGAAGCATCTTAGTATCCTTTGGCAAGCCTTTTGGCATCCACAAATGGATACTGAGTAGAGTGGATACAAACCAAATAGCATGATCCCGCAAAAAATTCTGGTAGGGTCTTAGCATCCTCTGACAAACGTATTTGCATCCAAAACTAGGTCGTGAAGTAGCATGAATACAAGCTACGAAGTTACCTTCCATACTATGAAGCATGAAAGCATGCTTGGCAACATGGACGGCATGCTAGGTAGGATCCAGACATGCCAAGTAGGATGTGTGTATTTCACGCGTATGCCATGTAGGATGCTGTTCCGTTAAAGCATGCTATGAAGCATGAAGGCATGGGAAATTGCATCATAGATGCTAAGTGGCTTCCGCAGGCCTGTGCATGCTACTTTATGTACTGTTAGGCTACCTTTTACCTAGTTTATTTCTTAGAGTGTATGGATAACGAACTGTGCTGAAAAGTTGACATTTCAAACTTGAGGTGGATCAGAAAAAAAAACAAGAAATCTCGCGGCATTCCGTCTGTCGATGCACCGTCGTTCCTTCTTTCCCACTCAGTTTGCACCTTTCGAGCGCTTTGACGCCATTGAGCCCACTGCAAGAAAGTGACATAATTTGTCGTGCTAGTCCAGCTCTTGCTCCATAGACGCGTTGACGTTCGATGCACACCGGTTGCGTCGCTTTGACGCGTTGACGCATGCAATGTTTCATTTGTCGAAAAACGAGTGTGCGCCCTCACTGTTATACGGTCAGCGAACGAAGACAGATCACACCACACCCTTTCTTTGTATGCCTGCACCAAAGGAAGAGGGAGGTGATGAAACCATGCATGTTCTGCTGAACACTCCAGTTTGATGCGCACGCAGCACGCACAAAAAGCACGCATCAACAGTGCAACCAAATTGAGTGCGACACCCATTCACGATGACAACATGCATGCGTCAGCACGTCAATTGACGCATCGTTTGAACAGTCCTCAGCAGTGTAAAAATATGGGCGGCAATGCAGCTTCTGCGGCAGTAGGTATCTTTGGTATCGCAGGTGTAAGACCGGCTTAAGTGACCAAGAGTGATTGCGGAACTGGACAGGAGCCTAATGGGGTCAAGCCAAGCCAGAATGAGAAGAAGAAAGAAAAAGGGGAGGGCGATTATGGGCAATAAGGCTGGGCCTATCCCCATTGCCCATTATTTATATCCGATCCGCAGGCTGTGAGACGGCTACTTAAACCCTTGTTGATACAGAATACTTAAGTTATCGCAACATGCTTACTTGCAGTTACCTATCAGTTTACGGGACATTTACGCTCCAGTGAAGTCGTCATTTCGGCTTTTTTCTTTCTTTCTTTTCTCGGTGTTTTTCTGTGGCTTGCGCTGGCTCGCCTTCGGACAATTCGAGATTGCCTTTTAGCCTGTCAGGCTACTCGCCTGCGACGTTTTGCTGGTGATCTGCTCTGTCGACGCAAGCAGCTGAAAATCGAAAAATCCCTCTTCTTCCCCGCCTATGTGTAGGTACAGGTGACCGCTGTGATTCGACTTGACACAGGCTTTTTCTTTGAGTCACTCCATCTCCATTTGTCGACCTGAATCGCGAAAAATGCAAAAAATATGCGTTTTTGTTGGTTTTCGACCTCCATGCTGGCAAGTGATGAGGAATAGAAAACTATTTTTGATCCTCCTCCATGCCTGGCAAATCATGCGGAAATGAAATCTATTTTTCATCATCCTCCATGCTGGCAAATCATGCTCAATAGACATCTATTTTTGATCTTCCTCCATGCTGGCAAGTCACGCTCAACAGAAATCCATTTCTGATCCTCCATGCTGGCAAATCATGCTCAATAGAAATCTATTTTTGATCTTCCTCCATGCTGGCAAATCATGCTCAACAAAAATCCATTTTTGATCCTCCATGCTGGTAAATCATGCTTAATAAATATCCATTTTTGATCCTCCATGCTGGGATATCCTGCGGATTAGAAAGTCAGATAAGTTTTTCTCTTTGATGCATGGACCACGGCAAAACTTCAGCGAAAACATTTCCCACGAGTGCCTATAAAGGCCTGTGTAAAATCGAGTATACGGACGGACTGTGAGAACAAAAAGAACGCTCTCCAGCCCTCTCTTCCATCCTGGTCATCTGATTGTGTCAACTGATTTTGGTTGATTAATGTTGGCCATTTTTTCACATCCTCCTCTCAAGTATAGGTACGAACAGTGAGGATAACGCCAAGTGGAAATCTTTTCCGGCTGTCTTGGACATTGGATCCCAGGCATTGGACTCCTCATCTCACCAAGGGTGTATGGGAGGGAGGTGGAGAGGGTGGGAGGGATAGGCCCTAGTGCATTTTGCTGGCTGGGTGAGCTTCGGTCCGGCATTTGGCCTCAGATATTTGTGTTAACCGCCCAGCAGGAATTGTCACCACAAAAGTGAGTATGAGGGCCTGGTGTACTAGCCTGCACCCCATGCATTTAGAACCACGCTAGGTGTTGCAAAGGCTCTTTAGGGTGAGAGGTGCGAAGATTGGCAAGAGGTGGCGGCATTGTTTCTTCAGAAATTAGTTCCCTGCATGGCGGTCTCATTTGGAGGTGTCAGGGGCGCAACCGCACCTCCTGGAAAGCGCTGCCACTTAGATGCCCCTAGACCGGACAATCTCCTCGGCAAGTTTGTCTGTATTTTCTTGGGTATGGACACTGAGGAGAGTTTTGATGGCGTTCCAATCCAAACGAAAACACCAGGAAAATCTGAAGGCTTAGTTAAACGGCCTGAGATATGATGGGAAATGTTTTGGTGAGAAAATGGAGAAGTTGACGCACGCATACTCGGTGGTATCATTCAAACCCATGGGCGGATCAGTGGGGCAGATCTGGGGTCTCCTGCCTCGTCGATTATTAAAATATTTATTTTGTTTAATTTTATCGTGAAAACCCCCAATAGAAACCGTGCACCCGGTGAAAAACACGCACCTGGCGTGTCACTCCCCCCCCTTCGCTGGAGACTTGATCCGCCACTGTTCACACCTGCAAATACCTACGAGCAATTTACAGCACAGGATCAGACCGTTCGCAAAGATGAGCCATCAAAAGCAAAGCAAAGCAAAGATTTTACAGTTCAGAATCCTTGACTCTATTTTGGAGCCAGTTTCGCGGACGTCTTGTTGGCTTTATGGGCGAACACCATCCCAGAAGATTGGCCACAAGCAATATAGACGGTAGGGGTTTGGAGGTCGATTTAGTCAGATTTGGTTGCGGCTATCATCGCGAAATAACAAAAAAATTCCACGCAAACGATGAATGTAATTGAACAATTATTTTATTATTATTATTATTATTATTGCCATCTAGTCAAATGAAGACACGTCATACAATAAAAATATTTACAGTTCAAGGATTAAAAAACAATAAAAAGTCTTTACCCAAAAGAAAGGTACAAAATGTCCCGGTGTTCACAGGTCATAGCATTTGTTTACGGATCGGTTTGCCTACAACTGAAAATGATAGTCTAGAGCATTCCAGTCCCGAGCAGTTCGTGGAAAAAGGAGTGGAAATATGGATTATATCGGATGATGGGCCCTCTTATCTGAAAATTCACATGAGTTCATCGCGCAGTTTCTACCCGCAAAAACGTGTCTGGGAGCTTAAGCGGTGACCGTCCGGAAAGAATGTCTGAGAAAAGTGATATATACGCCTAGATTTACGGCGCTCAGAAAGAGTTTCAAGACCGAGGGTAGTAAGCAAGTTTGAAACACTAGTTTCGCGCCGAAAATCCGCAGAAATAATTCGCGCAGCAAGTCGCTGGACTCGTTCCAATGTGGAGGCATGACACACGCGATACGGGTCCCACACTTCGCATGCGTATTCCAACTGAGGAAGAACGAATGTTTTGTATGCAAGGAGTTTGGCTTTTAAAGATGCATGACGAAGATTCCTGAAGATATAACCAAGGGTCTTGCGTGCAGTGGAGGCGATTGTTTCAACATGGGGACCCCACGAAAGTTTGCTGTCAATGTGAACACCGAGATATTTTACAATATGCAAGCGTGTAATTGGCTGGCCAGGCAGGTTGTATAGCAACCTGTTGTATAGGAACCAACAATGAATGCATTTCCCGTCTTCCGAATGCAATTCTTAGAATGCAATTCGTATGCCACGAGCCATGAGGATAACACCCAGAATTGTATCACGCAACTGAGCCAAATCGTTCATAGCAGCGCAGTGACACGTTCACCGAATCAAAGCCAGGATCGATGGTCATTATTTTGTCACGATGATTGTACTTGGCCTCGTATCATCCTGCATTTCCAACCGGACAGATGGCACTATCTGTTTCACACCTCACAGCAGATGGATGATTATGTCTTTGGCGCATCAACACGGACAATGCCATTTCCGATTTCCGGTTGACATGACAACCGCTAGAGCGGGTGGTGGTTAGGGGTGGCCGCGTGCAGTGTTGAAGCTTCCTTGGAGTCACTAAACTCTTGCCAGGAAGGAAGATCTCGCATCGGTCCTTCGAGTGCCCTGTCTTCGTTTCAGGCCCCGAAGTGCAGAATTTGGAGGATTGATAGCGCAATCGGTGGCGTTTATACCTGGCGATGACATTTAAAAATTGGATCTCCGGCCGATGCTCTCACGCCACTGGCCACTCCAACCACTGGCTCTGATCTCCAGGAATCTCGACGACTTTCTTGCCATGCATGCGTTGATACAGGGTGTCCTAAAAACAAAAAATTGCTGCGCGCCGAACAGATGAGTGTCTCTCAATCCCGATATTTGAAAATTCTCCTAAATGTTTTTCATGAGCATTTTTCAGATGTTACGTTTTTTGCCACATTTGAGTTGAATTCCTTTTTCTTTTTTTATGCTTTAGTTTTTTTCCAATTTTTAATTGTTTTTGCATTGCAGATTGTAGCCATATCTTGTCTGCTGTGATATTCACTCTTGAATTTGACATTGAAATGATGTTGGCATTCACAGGCACTTCCCGGCTTCAAGGCCCAAGATTCAATAGGCTACAATCCAAAAAGCCAC
>JASGXE010008031.1:0-17186 GCA_030068105.1 Sinentomon sp. SZTP_YWyxl
ACCCGAAATTGAGTGGTTTAAAAGCCAAGACCGCAGCAGGAAATGTCAGTTTCCGCTCGCTGCCCAACGAGCCACATACCATTGACTGAAAAAACCGATCGAAACCGAAGCAAAAGCGCGTATAGCTAAAAATATGCCGAAGTTTTAGCTTTTTCAGTCTCTCTTTCTTTCGTCCTTTATTCGACAGCGAAATTCCAGGTCGATGTCGATGTTTGAAATGGAGAAGTGGGAATTTAGGACAGAATTCGGATTTGTCGTTCTTTTTTCGCTCCGACCGTATTTCTGAAAATGGCGGTGGCGCAATTATGGCGGTTCAGGCGAACCCTTTGAAATTGACACCAAAAATTAATGTGAAGGGTACAGCTACGATTATTATTAAAGCCCGTTCGCGTGATCAAATTTGTGAAATCAAAATTTCATTTTTTTATTATGCGCATCAGTTTAAAGCTCCAAATTAGGGACGTCACAGACCCCATGAATGAATGAGACAGCTACATGTATCTTGGCATACAGAAGTCATGTTGAAATGATCACAAGCAGATCAGGACAGACATCACCAATTCATACCGGAACAGGATCACCAACATCCTGAAATCATACCTCAGCGGCAGAAACACCATCAAAGGAATTAACTCATATGCGATTCCAAAACTCACATCTCAAAAATCGCATCAAAAAATGGTCACAAACAGAGCTGGAGCGTCTCCAGCGAATGACACGGACAACTATGACTAGCCATAGGAAGCACCATCCCCATGCATGTGTTGAGAGGATGAATCTCCCCAGGAAGGAAGGTGGGAGAGGTATTGTAGATATTGTTAATTTGCAAAAAAGCAGGTAAATTGTTTGAGAGGATAGGTACTCCTATTTTGGGAAAAAGCAGAGGGAATCCCCATGACACGAAGCGATCAGCCTTGCAGATGCCAACCACACACCACTCAATCTTCAACAATCAGATTCCACACATCCAATCACAACCAAAGCAGAAAAGCACAAATCATGGGCCCAGAAAGCTCTCCATGGAAGACATCACTTTGACCTCAGCCAACCACATGTCGACATCGAAGCGTCGAACGCATGGCTGACTCGAGGTGATCTCTTCCCGGATAGAGAAGGGTTCGTGATTGCTATTCAGGACCAGGTTATTGACACACGCAATTACAGGAAGCACATCCGGAAAGAGGCCATACAAGATGACTCCTGCCGCATGTGTCATTCATCACCTGAAACCATTCAGCACATCACCTCAGGTTGCAGGGTTCTGGTTGACACCGACTACAAGCACAGACATAATCAGGTTACCAACATCATCCACCAAAAGCTTGCAAGTCAAACACAAACGTGCCTCATATTCAGTTTCATACTACAACCATGCAAGAACGCTTTTAAGAAGTAAAGGAACAGTGCTTCATTTAACATGGAGCCAAATAGGAGGTTAATGAGACCAAAATGTGTGCTGCTGGATTGCGGCGTTTAAAGGGGGTGTCCGCTACGAAAGACATGCGAGTGAATCCCGCTGTGCGATGCCCACAGAAAGTTAAATTTGAAAATGCCACACACCGACTATACTGGGACATGAACTACTATCATCACAGATTCAAATCAAACTTGTTCAAAACTACAGGAAACTTTTCCATCCCCCGCGAACGTTTTCGCCAACGTTTCCCTCCCCTTCAAAGGCTTTGCCATATAATTTTGACATCTGCGACCGGCTAATTACCTGCGAAAAGTTACGGCGCTCGGACATTTGCAGGGCCCAGATGGGAATTGGAACAAGCGTATTCCATTATCGCAATTTGCATAATTTCACAGATCGATAATTACTTGTACAGCCATGCTCTATTTAATCCAGATAATTATACATTTCTTCCTGTGGAGTTTCGGCCCTACACATCATTTGGGAGCGTGGCTAACGCGTGTACGGGGTGGACAAAAAATCCCGCGACGAAATCAATTCGAAAACGGCGTTTTGTCATTCTCCCGCTCTGCCTGCGAGGCAGAGCGGATTCAACTCATGTCGAAATTGAGTTCACTTCAGGAAGGCCAACAGGTTGCCTCAAACGGTCTCGTAAAATTGAAATGCTGAGTGGTTGAAAGAAAACTTCTTCAGGCCACAGCCACACACATTCGCTGCAACTTGGAAAAGGGACTCAAGTCCGACAATCTTCATTCTGGAGGCGAGGGACTCCCATCCATCAAGCGTGCTGCTCATTCTGCTCCAGTTACCCATGATGAAACTAGCTGCTCGGCGTTGGATGAATTCAATCACACGGCAATGAGAAAGAGTAAAAGGGTCCCAAGCAGGGGAAGTATATTCAAGAGTCGGCCTCACAAGGCTTGTCTATGCCAGCTCCCTAATTTGAGGCGGGCATTGCCTTAAATTTCGCTTTAAAAATAATACAGAGTCGAGTGGGCCTTTTTCAAGATTCGAGCAAGATGGATACCAGTTTAGCGTTTGCTCACACAATTACACACAACTGCCATTTTTATTCGTGGAGAATGAGATACAATTGCATGCACTGACATTAACTTTCCAGGATACTTGGTAACACCAAGCACAAAGGCTGTTTTCCTGCTGGATATCCTGCTGGTCCTTCCCTCCACGAACAACAGAACACAAAACAGTGTCGTACGCATAGAAAACGAACTTTTCAAGTTAAAATATATCAGGCAAATAAAAAAATATATTTTAAATAGTAAAAGGCTCCAGAATGCTACCCTGCGGAACTCCGGAAGCAATCGGAAAGGTTCGGACAAATGGCTACCTGCATCTCACTGCTTGAAAGTTTTGCAAAGACGGTCCTGAACCCAGAAAATGGTGAGAGAATCCATCCTTGAGCCCTGCTGGCTTCGCGACTAAAGTGGTGTGGTCAACAATGTCAAAAGCCTTCGCCAAATCAATTGTTATTGTGTCCATCTGCAAACATGCATCCAATGTGTCAGAAACCTCCTGAACGAATGCAGTAAGCTATGTTGAGCGCGGGTCGAAGTCATGTCGCTGTTCTCGAATGGAAATCATGTCTCTTTTCGCAGAACTTAAAAATGTGCAAAAGAGCGAAATGCAGAGCGCATTTTAAAAGTTAAACGTGTGGAGTTTTTGATCACCCCTATGTGTGGACAAGTTTCAGCGATGGAAAAAAGGTATTCCCTAACGTATGGATCCTGGATCCCGTGGAAACCCCCTTGGATAGGATTTGGATCGGAGGGGTCAGGGAATGGTCAGGTTGGTTAGATCAGGTTGGAGGGGTTATTGCAATGGGGTGTCCCCGGGGGTGTCCAGGCATCGTATCTGCTCTAAGTAATTTGCAAATGATTCTAATGATTTCGGAAGTGCAAAACATAGAAATGTACAGCTCATTCCACTTGAAGATATGAGCTGAGAATGCTTCACATTCTTCCATTTAAATACACAGAAAAACTTTAATTTCCATGCCGAGAATGAAGTTTTCGACCGAGTTTTCATTGTTGAAAAGAATTCTGAATTCACTCTGAGCACACTTGGGAGCATTCTCAGCTCATATCCTCAAGTGGAATGAGGAGAGATTTCGTTTGTCAGCTCTTCCCTTTATTTTGCTCCAAAGAGGACATCGCTAGAATAAAATTGCAAAGTGCGATTGCACTTAAAAGTACCTACTTATCCCATTCTAAAAGTTGCAAAAAATTCGACAGCAGGAATCCCGAATAAAAAGGTAATTTTTAATTATTCATCATGACACTCTAGGCCGGACGGCACCACGATGATGATGCTAGCGCCCTTTGTAAGTGAGCTCCTAAATATTTTAGCAATTGCAAAAAGCGCTGACCCGCGACCTTCCTCAACTGCGATGCCTCAACAGAAGCATACTATTATAGTCGTATCGTTTCAGTTTGTTGTTTGTGATTCGTATAATCTACCGATGAGTAAACATGTCACAGAGGGAATTAGACGGGCGCCTTTGCTCTGAAAATAACCCTGGAAATCCTCTCCAAACACGATCGGGGCTCCAGGAAGGATGTGGTGCAGCTAGAATGGGAAACCTAGGCAGAAGTAACCAGCAACTGCACACATAACCGCATATACGAGCATAGAAATGATGAATTGAAAATATAACTGAGAGCAGAATCGTGATTATCGCCAAACATGATAAATGTTGTCACAATTCAAACAAAAACGGGTATAATACACTACGCGCATGAAAATACTCCGTGAATGGAAGTACTCCATGGCATGAAAGGATACTCCATGACTTGAAAGCACACCATGGCATGAAAGCACTCCGTGTGATGACATTCCCTGCCATGAAAGTTTTGCACGGCATGAAAGCATTAAAGTCATGAAAATGCTCCATGGCATGAAAGTACTCCATTGAATGAATTTAATTTCATCTATGGCATGAAAATACCCATGATGTGAAAGTGCTCCGTGATGAAAATACTCCATGGCACGGAAGTACTCCATGGCATGAAATTACTCCATGGAATGAATTTAATCCATGGCATGATGAAAGTACTTCATGTCATGAAAGCACTCCATAGCATGAAAGTACTCAATTACCTGAAATTACTCCAGAGAGTACCCTGTGGAATGAAATTTCGTCCTCTTGGAGCCATGTCAATTTGTTGCTCCTGCAAGTGTCCGACAACAGATTGGGTCAAAATGTGCAAGCAAAAAGCTATCCCCATATATGATTCGATGACCCGCATACTATGCCCATAATATACGATCCGCATATTATGGCCTGGTTTTATATCATGGCCCTGATTTTAGAGGACGTAATTTTTGTGGTCGCAGGCACATACGAGCAAGTGGTTGGTGAATGCCCGCAGAAAACCAAGCAAAGTGCCGTCAGCGAGTGAATTCACATTTTCCGGTGCACTCCGGCTGTTGGCTTCAGATGATTCCCTTTTCTCGGACGGCAAACTGTCATGTTTGTCGCTCACTACGCCAAAAAGGAGGGTCAGAAAGAAGGAAGGGTAGGGTTAGCTGGGAGGACAATCCAGCAAAAGAAGGCACGCATTTCCAAGAAAATGAAATGGTCTCGGGGAATTGACAGAGATAAATTGTTGAGTGTTTGTTTCCGTCAGAGGAGGTAAGGGCAAGAAGCGAGCCCGCATGTAACGGAAACCAGAAAGCCCTGCTGCAGCCCAGCCAGGATCCCAGGACGCTGCGGAGCCTGAAGGCTGAAGGCGTCAGGCTCAAAAGCAGGATGTTTCCAACTGTCCTGCTGTCTGTCCTGTCAGGAATTCCAACTGTTGCTGCTGCCGTTAGCTTTTACTGAAACGCACCAAACCCAGGAACAAAAGAAAGAAAGGAAACACGGTTCAGATGTTGCGAAATCGAACCGGCCAGCTTTATCAACCAACCGTCACCGGAGCCCCATTGGCGGAGGGCAGATCAATGATAGACCCTCTCGGAGACAACTGAAATTTAGACGTTGAACTGACCGCCGTGGGGCATTGCGATCTCGAAACTGATGAGTCGCGATTTCGACCACAGAAGCGATTTCTCAACTCAGTCGCGATGTCGCAGCTGAGTCGTGATGTAGAAGTTGAGTCGTGATGAAGTTGAGTCGCGATGTGGAAGCTGAGTCGCGATGAAGAAGCTGAACTACGATGTCGCTGTTGAGTTGCAATGTCTTCGCTGAGTCGCGACGTCAGGGGAGTCGCGATGTCGCAGCTGTGTCGTAATGTACAAGCTGAATCGCGATTTCTTTGCTTCGCGATTTCTTTGCTGAGTCACAATGTGCAGCTGAATCGCGATGTCGCAGCTGAATCTCGATGTTGTGGCTGACTCGCAATGCTGTGGCTGAGTCGCGATGTTGTGGCTGAGTCGCGATGTCGCAGCTAAGTCGCGACGTCTCGCTGAGTCACGACGTGCAGTGAGTCGCGATGTCGCAGCTGAATCGCGATGTCGCAGCTGAGTCGCGATGTCGCAGCTGAGTCGCGATGTCGCAGCTGAGTCGCGATGTCGCAGCTGAGTCGCGATGTTGTGACTGAGTCGCGATGCCGTGGCTGAGTCGCAATGTTGCAGTGAGTCGCGATGTCGCAGGAAGCGGTGTCGAAGTGTCGTTGCTGAGTCGCGATGTCGCAGCTGAGTCACGATGTCGCAGCTGAGTCGCGATGTCGCAGCTGAGTCGCGATGTCGCAGCTGATTCGCGATGTCGCAGCTGAGTAGCGATGTCGCAGCTGAGTCGCGATGTTGCGACTGAGTCGCGATGCCGTGGCTGAGTCGCAATGTCGTATCAGGCTCACGATGTCGTAGCAAAGTCGCGATGAATTGAGGAGGTCGGATCCAGGCATCCACCAACGATTGCGGTGGGGCACCGGCCTGTTCGATGCCACAACCAAAAATCAAACTCGAAACTTAAACCGCGTGTTTTGAATGTCTGAGTGAGAATAAATAATGTCGCAGCTAGTCGCGATATTGTCGCCGCGTCGCGATGACGACAATGTAAACGGCCGTGAGAGTAAAGCATTTTCCCTCGTGAAACAGTTTCAAAACTTATCCGTACCCCCACAAGTATCAAGTCAGAGCTACGCCCCGAGAACGAACCAGATCCGGGATTTTCGCGAGCGAGTGAATGTTGATTTTGACAAATGGGGCATGTCATGCCAGCTTGTGAACGGCCGGCGGCCCAGGTCGAAGTGGTAGATGGTCCTGGATGTAGGCAGGACCTAACTGATTTCAAGAAACGGCACGTGAACATGATGGAGTGCTTGGATCAGGCAGATTAACACGATTCGTTCCGTCATCCAAACACAAAGCTATTCTGACGAAAAAACATGTCCTACCGTGAAAAAACATGTCCTGCAAAACAAACTGAGAACGGAAAAACAATCCGAGAATTGCGACCTGGTTCAAGAAAGGATTTTCTTCAGGAAAGCCGAATAATACCCGGCTTTCTTCGCGCAACTGTGATGTATACTGGCGGCGGAAAAAGATTACCAATACATGTGAAAAATTTCCATTCTTGAGATTTAGCAAAAAATACATGCTGTAGAAATAAAAGATCCTCTTTCATCACTAATGTCAAAATCTGACACCTCTAGAAAGCTCCGTTGCAATTTGGCGCTTTAATTTCTACCGCCTGCATAAGAGTAAAAAGAAAGAAAAAAAAAGTTTCGGAGGCAACAGTTGAATGGGAAAAACACATGTATGGGTAATCTTTTTCCGCCGCCAGTATACACTGTACGAGTATTTTTGACAATTCACCTCGCATTGCTTAATGCAAAGTACATGCAAGTTCCGCGAAAAAAGCTGCAGTTAAATGTCGGTTGTGGCTGAAGAACAAGAGCTTTCCGTGCAAGGGGCGAAGCAAACTGCGATCCTGATGCAACATTGGAAGAAAAAAAGGAAAACTCAACCCGCGTAAAATTTCAGTCCCCACAACCATTTGAAACCGTTTTTTGATGAATAAAAATGCCGCAGGTCTTTTTTTTGATGTTGATGTATAATGCCGCAGGTCTTGAAGTCTCTGAAACCCACCATTTTCACCGCGCGTTATTTTCATTTGAGCCATTTTTATCACGCCATATTTTTTCATTTTCATCTGAGTGACGCCATTTTGAAACCTCCATTTTCGGATCGGGGGACTGGGATAGAACGGACTGAGGCAGAAGTGGACGGAGGCAGAAGTGGACTGAGGCAGAATTGGACAAAGGAGGGAGTTTTGGAGGGAGTTTTTGCATGGAGGTGGCAGCTTACACCTGTCCTAACTTAACCTGACCTAACCTGACCTAACCTAACCCGGAGAAATTAAAAAAATCAGCTTCCAAAAATGCAAAAATTCTGCCTCAGTCCACTTCTGCCTCTGTTCGTTCTGCCCCAGTCACCGGTCCCGCAATTACGCCTAGCATGCCACATGAGAAATTATTTCTCTCCGTTTGTCGTGCGAAAAAACCATCTTTTTGACATGGCATTTTCCAGACGAGTCAGGCGTTTATAGCTGATGTGCTGGCAGATGTTTTGAGTCCCCCAGCAAAAACCGTAAAGGCAAAGAGATCGCCAACTGATAAGCTCACTGCAAATACAACTTCAAAGAATATCTATATAAAAATTAAACAAACGTTCTAAAAGAGTTCATTTACAAGATCAGTGAGACGCTGCTGAAAGATTGCGACACTGAGAGGTTGATTGAAAGCAGACTTGGGTAACTGGTTCCACTCAATTACTGTTCTAGCCATAAAGGTATATATATATATTTCCCCACATCCCTTTAGAAGTTTAACAGTTTTATCTTGGAGGGTCGGGATACTTTGGTCCGAAAAACTTTAAGATCGAATGGCGTTAATCTCGCAAAATCTTGACCAAATCCAAGTTAAACTGACCTAACCTGACCTAATCTAACCTATACTACACTATCCCAACCTAACCTAACCTATCTTACTGTTCCAACCTAATTTAAAACCATTCGGACGAAAAGTGTTTCGGACTGGGTATGTTCCCCCATCTTGGAGGGATGGTCGGGAAGCGTATTTTATTAATCTATACGAATCGGGTATGTCCCGATTTGGTGCTTTGACAAAAAAACAAAATAAAGCTAACCTAACCTAACCAAACCAACCTAACCTGCCCTAACCTCGCCTAACGAACCTAACCTTACCTAACCCATTTTCTGTGTTCAGAGTGTTTTCCTGCCTTTTTGTGGCTCGGGACTTTTCCATGGGGTCAGATGGAAAAGTGCCCGATTCGTATATAGATTAATCAAATTCGCGGTCGGGAATAATGATTGGGTGTATCAACATAGCTCAGAAGTTCGCCCCACCCTCCCACTTTCGAAAGACTTTTCTTCTGGTGGCCAGGGGCTACCAACCAAGGGAGAGAGAGCATCATTTCAGAAACGCCATTGTGCACCTGAATAGTCTGCCATAGAAAACGACAGCACGGCGGTGGACAGACTCCAAAATTGAGATTACTATACTCTAAACACGAAGTTCAGGTTGGAACAGCATGCATATTTTAACATGGGCTTATTGGAAGTGTTCTTTTAAGAACATTAATGGAACACGTGGTGGATTTTTGGAACACACTGAATGTTCCAAATCTGTGAAACGTTTGTCACAGATTTGGAACACATAGGCGATTTGGAACACCTTGTGTGTTCCAAATCGCACACTCAGTGTGTTCCAAGAACACACCAAGTGTTCCCTAAATGTTCCTAAAACACTGCCTATCTAAGCCCGTGTTAAAAATAGTGTTCCAACGTGAACTTCGTGTAAAGAGTGTATGGAATAAATTTCTATGCCACTTTTGATATTGGGCTACCTTGTCATTCAAAGAAACACTGTGAATCGGGAATCAACTTACGCCAAACACGTTCCCCGCTTGACAGGAATGAATTCCTCTGAGCTGAGGCCGTCAGCGGCATTTGACGGTTGCTGGAGACCACCGTCGAAACAGACGCAAAAATATTCCGAGCTTGACACCTGCGAAGAATAAAAACAGTGAGACAGTGAAGAAGACATTTCAGGTGGACAGAGCACAAAGGTTGCGAAAAGGGTTTGCGGAGATCTTGAGGATTACGATTTGTTCCTCAAGGACGGGGGAAACTCTCCGAGTTCAGTGGAACCGTAAAGTATAGTCATTCATTCAAAGTATAGTCAGACATTCAAAATACCCGGACCATTGGAGATTTTTATCAGACTTTTGAAGCACGGGGCAATGTTATTCCCCATCTTGTAAGCGCTGTTAAATGCATTCCTTCATGTAATGTGTTTTGGGGCACATGAGAAATGGGGAATTACATTGCGCCGTGCTTCAAAAGTCTGCAAGAAATCGCCTATGGCCCGGGTATTCAGAATGGCTCCGTATACATATTCGAGTTTGCAGCACTCTGGGAATCCAATCACATGCAATAATTGAGATCTGTGCAACCAATGGAGTGTATTTTTGTCTTTACGTAGACAAATTACAGTAACTATTTGATTGATTGATTTTGATTGATTGATTGATTTTTGATTGAATGACTGTATTTTGTGGGGGTTTCCCCACTATCATACGTGACAATAACACTTTTGCACAAAACAAAAATAATAAGAAACGTCAAAAAACATTAAAAACAGGCACGAGAAATGGGGCAGACAAATTACAAAGACGAGAGCAAGACCAAATGTGTTTCCCTTTCATGACATGTTGCTGAGAGACATACATTTCTGGATTTATGGAGCAATTCGTATATTTTGAAATCCGAAGAATTAATTTTCAAGCTCCTGTGGAGAAAAACAGAACATCTGCTCTAAAACTTTCAAGTCCATCAAATTTGGCCAGAAACTCAATTTATAACAAGGACAGCAGCCTGCGCCTTAGAATTGATGTACTTAAAGGTTGGGACAGCACAGAGGCTGGGAGTGAATTCCAGTCCGCTATTGCTCGGGACATAAAGGAAAACTTCCCTATATCTCTCTTAAATGCCAACGGCTTTATCTTATAAGGATGGTCATGGCGACTGTAAAAAGATGGAGGCGTAATCAAGGAAAACAAATTTCCCCACCCTCCGGAGTTGCCAAGGATTCGATAAAGACACAAAATGCGGTGGACCTTTCTTCTCTCAGCAAGCTTAGGCCAACCGAGCTGAGCAATCATTGCGGTGACGCTGCTCCGTTTGCGGTAGTCCCCTGCAACAAAGCGAGCAGCACGCCTTTGAACACGTTCCAAAGAATCACAGTGGGAAGTGAGATGAGGATCCCAAGACGTTGATGCATACTCAAGAATTGGTCTGACCAAAGTAAAGTAGGCAAGCTCGCGAAGTTTCTTTGGACATTTTCGAAAATTCCGTTTTACAAAATAAAGTGAACCATATTTATTTTTGTCGATAAAATCTATCTAATTTTTTCAGTTTATACCTACTCTTAAACCAAGTTCAAGTCAAATCAAAAAGACTTTATTTCGTACAAATGAGCGGCCATGACTCATACAGGCAATTTTCTCATTGAAAGGGAAAGAATGACAAAAAATCCAAGTACAATGAGAAAAACCAAGGACATTCAAACATAACATAGGTATACAAACGACATCTAGTCAGGCTGGAGTCGAAAATATGACTCAGCAGCCCTTTTAAAGGCGATGAATACTCGTTTCCGTGTGACATTGGATCGGGAGAGACCAGAGACCTATACATGGGAACAGCTTGGTAGAGGGGACTCTTCTCAAAAATTGTTAACCATCCATTTTAACTATTAACTAACTAGTTTAACTATTTATTTATTTAACTCTTGCTAAACTATTTATGAGGAACAAATTAAACCATTTGACTTTTAATTTGACCTTTAATTTAACCTTTAATTGACTGACCAGATGTCAACAGGCAGACCCATGATACACCCAACCCTGAATCTGCGCAAACATCAACACTATGCGTGAAGCCTTGCTTGCTTTCCACAAATATCTACCAACCATGATCCAACACTATGATATATCTCGCCTTGAACAAATTAAAGGGAGCTGAGTGAAAACAGAGAAATTAAAAAATATTGTTGAACAACATTGGTTTTTAAATGGAAAAAAGCAGGAGTAGAAATCAAAGTTTCTCACACTTAGCTCTCTTTAATTTGTCCAGGGCGATCTACACAAACACGCAAAAACCCTCTTCACAAAATGAAGCATTTGTCAAATCCAAGTCCAAATTCTGTATTAACCTGAGATCGAGAGAGCTTATTTCGTCGAATCAGTTGCTGTTCAGCTTCTGCTGAAGCCGAAGACGATGACCCGCAAATCGGGCCGGCAGGAGAGGGTACTGTCAGTCTGTTTTCCAGGGAAGTGTCAGGCTCCGATCGACTGTCAATGTCAGGTCGAACTAGCATGCTACTCGGGTCGAGGGCGTCGATGTGGGTCAAGCTCCGAGATCGACCCTGAAATTAAAAGAAGGATTGAATGTTTACAACCCAGGCAAACAAAAAAAAATGTCATAAAATAATTTATTATATTTATTTTTTTTATTATTTTTTTATCGTATACCGGTGTTTGGGGTGTTTTTATCGTATACCGGTGTTTGGGAACCGGTGTTTGGGGATCGTATACCGGTGTTTGGGCAAAACACCGTATACCTACCGGTGTTTGGGGACCAATGGTTTTATCGTATACCGGTGTTTGGGGAACGTATACCGGTGTTTTATCGTATACCGGTGTTTGGTGGACTTTGGCGTTGTGAACTGTAAAGCCAAAGATTTAATCAAAATCCTTTTTATCCGAAATCCATGAAATTTTTTCTGGAATTCGGTCTTGCCATAAGGTCCAAACACTCACTGCTGCTTCAAGGCGCTTCCGCCACATTCAGCCTCTGGCTCCGTTAAAAAGGGCTTCACAGCAATTTGGTCGGAGTCCCTTCTCTCTCTGCCCGCCGCGAGAGAATCCAGCATAGAGAAACCGGGATGCCAGGCCGCTGCGCTTCTACATTCCCATCCATTTTGAACGCGAGATCACTGGTCGAATTTAGCCGCGTCAGAATGGACAGATTTTTGTCGGCTGCCTTTTCCAGATCGTCTGTCCAAAATAGTTTGTCACTCCCAATAATGTGCAAAGGAGAACATTGGAGCATTTATCATTGACCATTGTTTCGAGTGACAATCTGTTTTGGAGAGACGATCTTAAAAAGTCAGCCGATAAAAATCTGTCCATTCTGACGCGGCTTTACTGGCATAGATGATATGATGGGGCAGCATCCCGAATTTATCCAAGGGCGGCCAAAGCTGAGCCGTGTGCCACCGTAGTCACCGGACGATAAAATTGTTGAAAATCCTTTCTGATAGGGAAAAGTTGGGAAGCGTAGTGCGCCTTTCGATACCATTTTCAGAGGGACCTGGAAGCCTTATGAGCAGCCCAAGCAAGTTCTGCATTAAACAGAGAGATCTAGGCTGTTTTCGTAGGTGCCAGGCTATTACTCAGAAACGACCCCAATTTCGTTATCTTTCTCCTGCTGAAAGGCGTTCCTTTCTAAGGCGATCCATTATTCTCGGTTAAAGGTAACTAAACGATATAGCTTTCTGCCTTTCCACTGTAGGAGCTGTCACTTTTACGTTCCGAAATTGAAAGTCAGCCCATAAAATTAAGTCTGCAGCGAAACGGGGAGAAATCACCCCGAAGATTTTGGCCAATAAAGAAACAAGGCCAACTGCTGTGTGGTCTAAAATAGGTGTCAGCGAATGACAAGGCATACAGGGTGGGTCAAAAGAAGCGAGACTTCGATGTGTCCCTCCTTGACGGGATGTGCGCCATCTGCCTATAGGTGAGGAATCATCTCGGGGGAAATTTCACCCGAGTGTGAAACACAAAGCTTTTTTTATTTCGCGAGATCAATAATTTCTTTCTCTGAAGTTATTTGACGGCAATCAAGAATACCTTTTGGTTTCACCCTCAGGTAAAATTTCATCCGATCTGATTTAACCAAACCATGATATGAGAGCGGCGAGTACGTTTCCATTGAATAGGCGAAAGATTTCTTTATATGGAATTGAGGGTTGGCCCAAAGCGAATTCCGATGGAAACGGTCTCTCTTCCCATCACCACTCTTGTGAAAGTGGTGGCGTGGAGTTGTCCTTGATTTTATCTTTTCGAGTCTTGATATTTTCCCATCGAAGACCACGAAAAAGTCCTCACCTGCAAAATATGGGAAAAAACACTCAGAACAAAGGAAACAGGTTCGGTAAGCGTGGGTTAGGCATTAGTTCAGGATAGGTATAAGCATTCATATGAGGTCGGTCAGGTTGGGTTAGGTTGGCTTACGTGCGGGAGTCAAGTGGTAAGTGGAGATTAGGGATTAGGTCAATTCTACACCGTGCGATCCACTTGATGATAAAACTGAGAATGCTTCAAGCATTCTTGAAGTGAAACCATAATTCCTGATGGAACCATAATTAACACAATTTTTCATTGAGTCTCCCGCACCAACTCAATTGTGTTGAACTGATTTTTGCCATTTCACTGGTTTTTACTTGTTTTTATGACTGCAATTGACTTGTCTGTATTCTTTTGTTAATGTCTTGTCTTTGCTCGCAGTGCCGATCGTGCCACTACACTTTTCGTCTTAAATTAAAATTGAATTAAATTAAATTGTTACAGGAACAACGACTTCACTCAAAGCGTGCTTGAGAGATCTCTCAGTTTGTAGCTTGAAGTGGAGCGCTGCACGGTGTCGAACTATGACCAACCATCGACGGCCAATGTGGGGGCCAACTTTACGCACTTGTCAGAATTGGGTGCTCTTTTAATGATGCTTTAGGCCTCTGACCCCTGCTCTATGGAGATCTATAAAAGGACAAACATAACGTCAGCAAAGCAGTTTCTTTGTTTATATAATTCTTTGTTTATCTCTGAATGCCTTTGGTTTGAAGTTTGTTTAAGTCATCCCACAAAGCAAAGAACAGCGCGGCTTTAAGTTTTCGTGTGGTAAATAACATCCGGTGCTTTTATCTGATGTTCGGATAATTGAGAAATAAAGGGTGTAATGTTTAACGTGGCCTTTGCAAGACATTTGTTTATCTCTCAACAATCGGATTTTAACAAATCGGCAAGTGTGAGTTCCTTCTCTTAGCGAGTCCATTGTTCTTGTTTTGACCTTTTTCCAATTCATGGCCAAGGTCATTTCAAAAATTGCAAAAAATTTCAGAACATTCCAATTCACATTCCGAGTGCTGACCTCTGTGGACCTCTCTTCCATTTGGCGTCCTATGGTTTAATAGAGGGTACCTACTGATATTATTATGGTGCTCAACTCAAAGATTATTCAGTCAGTTTAAGATCAATCGCATATCATTAGGTATCGAATACCAAATGGGATAGGAAGTCTACGCGAAGGAAGTCGGGGGGTGTTAAAGGAAGTCTGCGTGCTAAGGGTTGAGGGGGTGCTAAAGGAAACTGCGTGCTGAGGGGTGAGGGTGGGGAAAAGGAAGACTGCGTGCTAAGGGGTGAGGGATGCTAAAGGAAGCTGCGTGCTGAGGGGTGAGGGTGTGGAAAAAGGAAGCTGCGTGCTGAGGGGTGAGGGTGTGGAAAACGGAAACTGCGTGCTGAGGGGTGAGGGGTGTTAACGTTTCAGAAATTTGAAGGGGCCTCGGGTGTTTTCAAATCTTTTTGTTTTAAGTTCAAATCTGACCTGACCCCCCTGAATCTGATTTGTTTATTGTCACCAATTGCTACACATCCCGCGAACGGTGTTTGAGAAAAGTGACCCCTAAGTTCGCGTTTCCGCAGATGAACCGATGTTTTTTACAAGCGAAGTAAATGCAGACATCGTGCGCGAATGACAAAAAGACACACCTACATACTCTATCTCGTCATCGATTCAAGACATACAGAAAAAGAGCATGTTTATTGGTACACCCTTCTTGCCGGAGTCTTCAGGGCCGAGTAAAAAAGGCCACCTAACAAGACGAACAACGCAGCGCAATCTTTTACCAACTATTTCATTTGACTAATTTACATATTGCCCCCGGATATCCGCATCCAATTCGGTAGGCACCCTTTTTAAGTGTGCTCTTAAGGGAGAGGGAATTTGCACTTTAAGAAAGCGACTAACAAACAATTGAGATAAAAAGAGCTCATAGCGGGACTCCCCTGCGCCTCCTTCTGACCACACCCCACACCCCCATGCATCGAGCCTGAAATCAGCGACAGCAGGACTGCATTATATTTATTTCCCCAGGGGAATATTTCTCTCAGATACAGTAAAGACTGGAGTTATTTGTGGAAAAGCTCGCGTCCTTTGAAAACCTAAAGTAAGCGAAAATCCTGGAGTGTACCCGCTTTGCGATTGCAGATGAGGTACACTCTGGGAAACAAAAATGCCTTCCAGATCGAAGCAGCAGATGTGTTTTGGTTTGACGAAGATATGACATGGTGTGGAACTGCGGCAAAAAAGGGGGAAATATTGGGGTGAAATACTGCTCGGCCGAAAACGGGAAATCTTATAAAGAGTGTCCCCATCGATGATGAATCTCACCAGAAAACTCTGAATCAAGTGAGAAAATGTTTCAAGAACAGTTATTGCAAGGAGAGGAAATAAATTTTAAAATGTCGGAAAAGAAATTAAAGTCTCTGATTTCGTGAATAAATTTCGAAACTTTAATTTACACAGCAATTTTCCACGACATCACATTCAAATCTTCGCAATGATCGTCCATTCCAAAATACAGAGAAACTTTGATATCTGTGTTCAATCGACGTGCTTCTACCTATTCCATTGTTGCGGTATTACTTGGTTTCCCTCCAAACATTCCTGAGAACATTTTCCAATGGAATAAGGTGGCACAAAGGTTGGCTTCTCTTGAAAATTCTCCTTGAATTTTGAGAAATTTGGAATATCCCTTTTTGAAACGGGCTTAGATGGAAGCGTTCCTTTTGGAAGATTTTTTGAACACGTAATGTGCTCTTGGAATGCAATTTTCATTTCATAAATTTTTAGCACATACCCTATTTGAAGCGAACGGAGTTATCCAAGTCGCTTGTATTACAAATCCGCAACGGGAAAATAGTCTTCCAAGAACACTTATGTGTCCCGAAAGCACTGTGTTTCGGAACGCATTAAGTTCTCCGAAAACGTTCCAAAAGACCACTGCCATTTAAACCCGTGTGAAAAAGGTGTTTCAAACGGAAAATTGTGATTTTAGATTGTTCTTCTCTTTCGTTTTTCTTGTGCCATTTTTGTCGAGTATTTCTTGCCTTTACCTGTACATTTAGGATTTGTGGGAGGCGAGGACTGGAGCTTAGCCTGGTATGTCAGATAAAACTGCGGCTTCTGACGGAATCGTCATATACCCACTTAGGATTCCCGGCCGATATCTTTCAGCCAGCCAAGATTGAGTGGGAGTAGATCTCGTTTCGGCAGAGGTACAGGGTTCGCCGAAAGATCCGAGACAACCACATTTGAGTTGTTCAGTTTTGAAGCAAACAACTGTGCACCTTCTCGGTCGGACGATGTCAGCTACTTGAATTGCGTCAGAGAATTACAGGCAGCGCTTCAAAAAATGCAAAACTGATTGGTCATTATTCTGTTGTCGCGAGACTTTTGGTGGAGCCTGCGTCTCGCGTGGGATGTTTCTGTAGAAAGGCTTCTGAATTCGACCAGATTTGTTGAACTTTGACCTTGCCACAAACGGAAAAATAAAATGGAATCGACATCTTCACCCTACATCCCCGAGAATTGGATGATGAAAATAATCTGAGGCAATTTAACGTTGAGAAAGTGCCTGAAAGCCCACCCCCATTACCCCGAAATATT
>JASGXE010008032.1:0-17768 GCA_030068105.1 Sinentomon sp. SZTP_YWyxl
TCAAACGAAAGGAGGAAGTGCTAAGGTGAAGATTCAGTCACCATTCAGAATTTCCTCGGTTTTTCACTGATTAGTTGAGCCCTAGAACAAAAGTAAGAGAGTAAAAAACTAAAATAAAGAAAATATAGGTCTTCTGTCAGAATCCTAATTCCTAGGAGCAATTTTGCAGAGGCACACTTCCTTTAGCGGACGATCAACTCATTAGCGTGTTATCCTTTTGGTCCCGTCACGTGACGACAGTCCTTGAAGGTTTTGAGATCGTTTTAAGGGTTTTAAGAGGTTCATTTTGAGGGTTTTTCAAAAGGACAGGCAGGGAAACGTTATTCTGGGCTTGGCCACAAAAATAATTCCAGAAATCCATCAGCAATGATCAGAAAAAAGGAAATGATTGGCAAAAATCCTTGGAAGAATAAATTCAATTTTAGCAGGAATGATCAATGGCATTGTTGGTATCTGAAATATGCATTTTGCAGGCCCGAAAATGCTTTCCCCACCCTAGATGAACTTTGATGAAATTTAAAAAGTTGGACCTCTCTCTGCCCTATTGACATAGGTGCTGATGTAGGGTACCTGTCATTCGTCTAACATGTTTTTCTAGCATTTATCGCGAAGGTGAAGTGGCGCTAAACATTGCATTGTCATATCCATTATGCATTTTCGGTAGGTACCTACCTAAATGGCATGAGAAGCTTTTGTTCAGAGTCTGAGCCCATCTCATTTGAGCAGGAGGAGTTGCAGAGGCAAGGAGAAAAAACACCAAAACAAAATTTAGCAACAAACCAACGTGGAAACGTGAGAACAACGATTCACATACAAACCGTAGGTACCTATTGGCAAAGTTGAAAACTGGAAGTTCCCAATAATGAGGAAGGCAGAAAGCACCAGACCAAGAGAGGGGAGTCTGGCAGCTTCAAAATGGCAGACTCCCTGCCCAAACACTCAAAGATGATGATGACACAGAAGAAAACAAAAAAAAAACAAGACCAGAATGGACAAGCATTCAAACAGAATGGGATGAGAAAGAAAAAGGAAAAAGAAACAAATAGTCTGTGAAATCAAAGAGTGCAATAAAAGAAGAACAGATAAAGAAAATTACCATATCTTTTGAAAAAGAAATCAATGCTTACATAATGCACAGACAGGGCCTGGCACTCTCTTCACTGACCCAGCCCAACCAACCCAACCTGGTCTGACCCTGGCCCAGCATTGTCCAGGTGCACTTGCTCTCCACCTCACCAGAAGAGGTTGATGAGGCCCGGGGTGTGATCTCAGGTGGGTTTGCCAAAGGTAGGATAGGCGAAATAAGATGATACCTGCCCACCTGCAATCAATAGGGACTGCATGGACATGAGCTGGAATGAGGTTTGCAGCATTAGGAAAGTCAGGTGGATGTCCATCTGCCAACGCACAAGGCAGCGCAATGCCAGCACACAGCAACACAGATGAAGTTCAAAAACGTCCTGGCCTGCGACCAGACAGCAAACAAAGGCAGAAAAAGACCAGGATCATGGCAAGCTGTAATCAGCAAGCAAGCCCAGTGCACCTATTCATGGAGCCACGCCACAGGGCAGTAGCATCAGCAGAGGCCTGGAATAAAAGAGATCATGGAAAGTGGTCGGATTTGAACAAAAAGATCATTGCAGAAATTGGCAGAAAAAAAATCATGATGAAAGAAAAAAAACAGACAAAGGCAAAAAGAACAAAGCAGCAGAATTTTCGAAATCTGGAAGAACAAAAGGAAAAAAGACCTAAGGTAGACCTCAAATGCAGGCAGAGAGGAGAGAGAGGGGGAGAGAGATCATTGCAAAGTGCCAAAAGATTTACGCATTTGAATGGCATCCCACATTATGACAATGGACAATTAGACAGGCTACTCAATGGTATCATAAAAATCAGGACAAGTGGCTTGACTTGGCATGGTGTCCTCCTCATCAAATGGCAACAACCTTTTGCTGTTACCCGCATGAAAAAACGCACGAAACCATCCATGCTTTCCCCAAAACTAAGGTTTGAGCGTCTTGCAAGCGTCTCCATGTGTTTTGAGCAGGGAAATGTTGCCCTCCTAACCACAGAGACACCTGTGGCGTGGATGGCAGCTCAAAGATCGCGGTTGATGATGATCAGATGATTGATCCGCGATCAACATGAAATGTCCGACCCTCGTGGCGCAGTGGTTAGCGCATCGGACTCGTAATCTGAAGATTGCGGGTTCGAATCCCAGCTGGGACACGAGATTTGCCGTGGCACTTGTGTGTGCATCCTCCCTCGGCGAGGCACGGTAAATGAAATTTGCCATGGCACTTGTGTGTGCATCCTCCTTCGGCGAGGCATGGTGAATTCGGTCGGAAAGACAGACTTAAGTGGCCAGTCTGTTAGTCCTTCGGATGGGACTTTAAGAAGGAGGTCCCGTGTTAGCATCCACTGCGCACGTTAAAGAACACCTAGCTCCAGGTCCAAGAAGAGGCCTGGCAGGTTACATGAACACAGAAGCCACTTGGTATCACCCGCCGATACTCGACGTCGGTTCCTGCGGGTTGGCTGTGCCATAATACCGGCAGTATCGGCAGTTGTGACTGAGGTCTTGGGACCTGGAGCGGTGGGTGCTGTTGCGATTGCCCTCGGGAGTATGCCGGTACCTCGCCGGGACCCTTGATTGGGTGCCTGGAGCGGTGGGTGCTGGAGCAGCTACTCTCAGGTGACATTTGCCAGTACCTCGCCGGGACCATGGCTGACGACACAACAAAAAACATAAACGGTCGGACCACCAGCCTAAGGCTATCTGTCCATGAGACCCAAAGAAGAAGAAGAAGAAGAAATTCCGGCCACACGAGCTTCATTCAGCCCTTGCTTTCTGCGGCTCATTGAAACGGGCAACAGCACTGCATTGCATCCAATAAACGGGAATTCAAGACATGGGAGTCCCATGAAACGGGAATCCAAGAAATGGGAGTCCAAGAACGAGAATTCAGCCAATCCAGGAAACGGGAAACCAAGAAACGGGATTCCAAAACACGGGAATCCAAGAAATCGGCCGTTTTTGTCCAAAAGAGTAATTTTACACATCAGGGCGTCAGAAAAGCGTCACAGAAGGACAGCGATGTCTCTCTCAATCGTCGAAATGCTTGTAAAAAATCGTGTACAGACTCGAAATCATTGCAACCGTCGTAAAAAGGCTCCAAAGTTTCTCCTTGCCCAAGATTCGGGAATAAAAAGAAATGGGTCTACACCAGATGCTCACTCACCAATGAGCCAATTTCACCTGTTTCTGCCAGACCCAATTATCAAAATGGCACTGTTTCCGCAAGCCTTCCGCGTTTTTTTTTTTATTTGCTACATCAATAAAAAAAAAAGTTTCCGCAAGCCACTCTTCCTTGCCTCTGTACCTCCATGAATTAATTAAGAAAGGCACAAAAAAGATGAAGCAACTGTCGCCCCGTCCCATGGAAACTTGAATTGCAACACAAAAGCATGTTACATAATTCCACTGTCCACAGGGCAATGTCGCGAAAATGAAAGTATTGTCACAAAACAGACCTCGTCAGATGAGTGCTTCCTGTCGAAATGTGACGTGTCTCTGGGAGAGGCACTGTTCGGATGCGGAAATCTGGACCATTTCAAATGCCCATGTGCGATGAGAAGACAGACAATGAGATGAGACCGCATGGAAAATGACCTTGAACTCTGAACGTGGGGGAGGGGGAAGCACCCAGTGCAAAGCGGAGGGTGACTGATAAGTGATAATTAAAAACAAGAAGCGCAGATGCGCGGTACCAGTGACCGACCACATCACACAATGCTTCAAGATCAGATGATCACCAATGAGAAAGAAGAAAGAAGAAGCAGCGCTTGTTTTCACGCACCGCATTTGTATTGTTTTGTTCTTTGTGTTTGCATTTTTGGCTTGTTAAACGAACAGGGTGATTCACAAAAAATCAGTGAAAAGTACAGGAAGCGCAGGACGGCGAGGCACATCTGTGGTCATCCGAATATCTGTGGTTGGGCGCTGGGCTGTCTGGTTGCTGTCTATTGATCCCTTGAGCCCGAGTTCCATTTGGGCGCCGGGAGCCAGGATCCGTCAGGATCCTGGCCAGGCGGGGGGAAGGTATCGTGCGCGGCACCTGCGTTTTTTGTAACATTGTCACAAAAACCCAGGCGCGGCGCCCAAGTGGAACTCGGGCTTTGCCATCTATCTCCCCAGGATGAGCAGAGGAAGTCATGCAGACAGCCGGACATCAGTCACTTCGGAAACGGATGAAGTTCAAACGCACGCCTCGGAGTTTCGCCAGACAAAACTTTTTCCATTTGTTTTTTCATTTCGTCTTTTTTCAGAATTCTCAACAGAATTTTCAACATTTTTTTTTCAATTGGAAAAAACAAGGGGCGAGGGCAAAAACTCCGCGCACCAATAATTCTGTCGGCCGCCATGCGTTCATGTTGCGATATGAGAGGCAGTTGAAATCCGTTCGTTCAGTTCAGATGGAGGTGGACGCAATCCAGTGATCTCCATTCAAACGCAATCACGGAAAGGGACCGTGACGCAATCAAGGACACAGCCCAAAAGCCATGTAGGTAGATACGAAATCTCCTTGAACGCAATGGGCATCTTGTATTGTTTCTGAACTAGCACATGATTTGCACATCGCATCCAAATGCGACTTTTTGAAAAACCGAGGAGTTCGGTGGGGCAGACCGCATCGTGCATCAACGGATCGAATTCAGGATCAGGACGTCCATTGAAATGCTTTTTCTCTCTATTTCCCGTGCTCAGCCCTTGTGCGTGCAGTCTTTGATTGTGGAAGTGAAGTGGCACAAAACTTGTCCTGATGTCAATGCCCAATCCTAATGTTGTCCAATAAAAAGCGAATGTTGCGCAAAAAATGCGGAACTTTTCTTTCCGCGGTCCGTTCGCTGGTCAGTTCTTCCTGTTCACAGTGTTCGTGCGCAGTGCGCAAGCAAAATGTCCACCAGAACCAGACCAGAGTAAACTTTTTTGTTGGAGCGGCACCAGACGATGTCAGCTACCGCAACGCAACGCCACTAGTGGTCAGCTGGCATATTTTTTTCCAATTCCAATCAACTTCCTCAAGCGCGTCTCTGATTGGTTACTTTCACATTTAATTTTCTTAACGTGCCCAATTGCGTCCAACGAAAGAGTTGCGAAGCGGTTGCAAACATGCCAAATGGCAAAAAGTGATGGCCATGGCGCAGGGCAAAATCCCGAAATTGATGACGTCACAATTTCAGACGACGGGATTGGCTGTTGCGAGTTCCTGTGCGCGGATGTGGATGAGGGAAAAAATATGTGCGAATCGAACTTGTTCAGTGACAAAATCCAGAGTCGCAAACAGAATGCCGTGGTCACATGATGGCAAAGCTCAAAGGAAAATAACGAACGCCAACTGAACGGAAAGTGTCTTTCGGATTGGCGAATTCCGGAATGTGGACATTTATGAGAATAAAAATTCGTTTTTTCTGTCATTCGAATTTCAGCTTCTTTTATTTTGGGTTTTGGATTGGAGTAAAACGGGGTGGGGGAGCAATTGAACTCGCAGGGGAGACGATCGAACTCAGCAAGAAGAGGCTGAGACCATGTGGAAAGAGGACAATCGAACTCATTTTTTTTCAATCAGGGGAGCCGGGAGACAATCGAAATCACACGCAACCGTCCTCGCGACAAGCAACTGCAGTGGTATCTCTTGTGTTCTCTTCGGGAATATTGGTACCCATGCGCTGTTGCTGTTGAACAAAATTAAAAAACGCAATTTTCAGAAGCATCGCCATCTTTGCAATCTGTGCGTGTTCTGTCAATCTCACTCGTGACTCCTGACGATTGGAAAAATGCCATCATCATCCCCAATCGGAAAAAGGCGCCCCTGCCTTCGGCAAGCCAAAAACTTTAAAAAATAACAACAACAAACAAACAACAACCTTGAATTTGGTTTTCGATGCTGGAGTACCTTCCAAATGACGCAATGGATTTTACAAAAGCATTTGACCTCGTGTTCCATGCCAAGTGTGGCGGGAACGAAATGCAAATATTTAAAAGTTTTATTTCTTTACTTGACGTGTATTTCAAGTGTTGTCGTTACTTGAAACGGAGTTTGGTGGTTTGGTTTAAAATAGGCCCATTTTAAAATAGATACAGGTTTATTACTGTCGCGCACTTCCACCATTGGTTCACGCTTAATTTTGTCAATTTTAGCAGTTTCTTACATAGAGTCAACCCAAGAGATTTCGTAATACCTTAGCCGTTTGCGTTTCCAAAATTCATTCATTTCCATTTATTTTTAATTTTCAATTCTTCCACACTAATTTCGCAACTCTACATGCTATCATGCAAATTTTGAAGAACATCATAACCTGAATTAGATTGTCCCTGAATTATATTTTCCGATTGAGGTATAGATATGGAACTTTGGGCTGCAGCGTTTTGACCAGAAAACTCTCACGTCAAAACCAAATTTTGTTATTGAAAAATTTGTCAAAAACGTCCAATGTCAGTCGCTCGCCAAACCCCGACCGGAGGAATCACCTCAGTCCAGAAGATATAGTCAAAGTTTTCCCCGAGTTTTGATCGATAAAAGCGGTACACTGATGCAGAGAGTGTTGCGTGACAAAAGGGGTTTTTGGAGCGACAGACATTGTGGACTCTTCATCATTGTGTTTTCAAGTTTGTCGAGTTCGTTTTGATGTCCTGACGTGTGACAGCCCGTACGTACAAGGAATTCGGATCGTTGGAGTTCCAAGAGTGCGCCGTTGCAAAAGGAATCAACTCAAGGAAGAAGAAACTACCGCATCCTATTCTTGCGGATAGGCTGGCGCTGGATCAGCCTATCCGCCCCGTGACACAGACTTCTTGACAAGCTTAGACTCTCAGGCTTATAATCCGCAGCATAATAGGTACCCTTTGTTGAATCCTTTTTGCCAATAAGTCTCACGGCGGCGACTTCCAGTTGACAGGTAACTGTACCTCCGAGGTAAGCAATGTAAAACTGCCATCTGCAGTACCTCCGAGATAAAGTATATGGCACTTTAACATTGCTTTACCTCGGAGGTACAGTAACCAAATTGGATCTCGCCGCCGTCAGCAAGTCAGGATCCAAATATATATTTTATATATTTTATATAGGAAATGCACCTCGTAAATACGAGGTGCATTTCAAAAGTCTTTGACGTTTCCTTCTTGAACAAAAACTACATGAGATAAACCCTTGAACTTTGTCACTTGTAATCTGATGCTTTGCTGTAAATGTGCCAAATTTCAGCAAGTTTGAACTGTTTGTTTCGTTTTGGCCCACATTTCCGTGGAGGTCGTTGTGGGCACTGGGTGAAATTGATGAATTTTTTTAATTGTCGAGCAAAAACGGTCAATTTTCGCACAATGAAGCATGAAAAGCCCGATGCAATTTCACCACAATTCCAGGGTGTCTTCAGTGATTCTATCCTATCTAAAAATCATGTCGGAATTTGGGTACTTCCACTAAACGGAGGTAGGGAGGCTGCCAAAGATGCCGAACACTCATTCTGACCTGCCCGAGGCCAGAATGAGCATTGGACATCTTTGGCAGCCTCCCTACCTCCGTTTAGTGGAAAGACCCAAATTCCGACATGATTTTTAGATAGGACAGAATCACTGAAGACACCCTGGAATTGTGGTGAAATTGCATCGGGCTTTTCATGCTTCATTGTGCGAAAATTGACCGTTTTTGCTCGACAATTAAAAAAATTCATCAATTTCACCCAGTGCCCACAACGACCTCCACGGAAATGTGGGCCAAAACGAAACAAACAGTTCAAACTTGCTGAAATTTGGCACATTTACAGCAAAAGCATCAGATTACAAAGTGACAAAGTTTCAAGGGTTTATCTCATGTAGTTTTTGTTCAAGAAGGAAACGTCAAAGACTTTTGAAATGCACCTCGTATATATATTCAAGAATACTCATCCAGTGCACTCTCCGAAGAAGGGGATCAAATTTGACCCAAGTTGGGTCAAATTTGACCCAACTGCTGGGTCATATATGAGCCAGAAGAAAAGTGGGTCCAATTGACCCAGTGGGTTTGGTCATGAATTTGATCCCGTCGGTTGGGTCAAATTTTTGTACAATATTTTGTCAAATCACCCAAAACTGGGATGACTTCGAACAAAAATTTCGTTGTTTATTCAGTTGAAGCACCCTTTCGTTATTCTGGTTTTATTAAAAAAACTCAAGTTCATTAGAACTCCCTTTCCAGTCCCCAAGTCTACATCAAGACCTAGGGAGAGTGGAGGATCATCGTTTTTGGAGCGATGGTGTGGGCCATGTCACCGAATCGCATTGGACTTAGTTGTTTTTGAAATTCGCGCGTTCGGAACGGTACCACAAAGTCATTCGTTTTACAGATGTAAATTCCTGACAACTCCACCCGAGTGTATTTTTCCTGAAGTGAGATCCTCTGCGGAAACAAGTGGTCACAATGGAGTATAACAGTGTCCAATTGAACGGCAAACCCCAAAAGAGCCAGGAACATGACATCCGATCAATATTTCGACCGATTTCTTCGAAGTGACTTGTGGTGCCATCTGCATGAATAATTCTCAACATATTGACCCAACGGTTTGACTCATTTGTGGGTCAATTTTTGAACCAATATTAGTTAAAATCATGGTGTCGCTAGGCTGCAAAATGCGAACGCAATTGAGACCAGTGCAATAAAAGTGATGAGTTTGTGGTTTATCAACCATTTAATGAATCGTGAGCGAAAAAGTACGGATCAACTTTCAATATTTGAAATCACAAAAATGACCCAATTTTTGGTTTGCTTTGACTCCAACGAAGGTGTCATTTATTGACTCAACATTGGGTGCATATGACCCAATATTTTTTGACCCAGTGGTTTGGGTCAAATTTTGATCCCTTACTTCGGAGAGTGTGTGTGGCATCCGCATGAACTTACTCTCTCCGCTCAAATAGAAAAAGTTCAACGTAGAGCTGCGCGTTTTGTAATGCATGATTATCGCCGTACCGCCAGCGTCACAAGTATGCTTGCCAACCTAAATTGGCACACCTTGGAAAGAAGACGCACCATTAGGCGCATTGATTGTCTACTTAAAATCTTCAATGGAGTTGAGGGGTGGTCTGAATTTCAGACTTATCTATCCCCTGCTCCTTACATCGGGAGACATTACCATCCATTCAAACTGCGCCCATATCAGGCTAGAAAGAATGTAGGCGCAAACTCTTTTCTTCCACATGCTATCAGCTTATGGAATAAGATCCCCAAAAGCATGTTCGAGAAACCAGTTTCAACACGAACTTTCGGCTCCATGTTAAACCAATCGGGTGTTTTTCTTCCTTGAACAGATTTTTTTTTTTTTTTATCTTCTGTCGGCCGTCTGCGTGAGCTCAGTGCGTGTCGAGGCTCGACAGTCCAGCACAATCTGCGCCCCCCTTCTTCATGTTAACTATCCTCCCGCTTTTGTGACTGGAGGGGCTCGTTCTGGGTGGATCGAGTAGCTTAGCTCGGACCCTCCAGTCCCCTACTATAATTGTAGGCTGTAGCTCCTCGACCTTTTTTTTTTCCTTCACTGTCATTGCCATTTCCATTGACTGTCATTTCCATCGAGTGTTTTTTCATTGATTAACTTTTTCTCATTGGTCATTTAATGATTGTAAATAGTTTCCTGACATGTATTTATGCGGGGCTGATGCCTCTAAATACAAACAATTTCTATTCTAAATTTTATTCTTGCATTCCTGTCTCAGCCGTTACGTGTCCCCAAGGCAGTGGGCCCATTATTTTTTCTTGATTTCCATTTATGATCATGCAGAAAATGTTGTCGTACCTTGTTGATCATGCAACCACATGTTACAAATTCAATTCGTCGATTTGCATTTGCCGAGGACGACGTTGTCTGCATGCAAGTCCACAATCAAAATTTGAAACGTGCAGAAAAGAAGCATTTTTTCCGCCAAGAACGAACTTGGCTCGCCCAAACCAAGAAAAAAAAAACGCAGAGAACGAACGAACGACAGCGACAATTCCGTTGTCCTCCCAGAATTTGAGTTTTTGGAAAAGGCCAGGTCACGAACGTTTCGTTGCTTCTTATGGTTTTGACCGAGTTTAAAAAGAAAATGACCACGGTGAAATGGTTAAGGAAAGAAGAAAGAAAGAAACGTTGAACATATGACCAAGGAAAAAAAGAAAATAACCGAGTTCAAAAAAAAGAAAAAATTCCATTTGAAAAAGGCACAGGAGTGGTGCGTGTTTCGCTGAAAGGGCGCACGGAAGAGGAACAATAATTTGAAAGAAAATCACACACTGCCGGACACACTGTTTTTTTTTTCTTTCTTTCCAAAAGCGCACAAATACAAAAACGCAAGTCGGTTGGTTGCGCACATCAATCGGTGAAAAGAGCACAAACAAATTCAAAATTCAACAATTCTGAAAACTCCGAGCAACCGATGGGCGTCATCGAATGCACAAAGTCTTTGACTCTTGCTGTTGGTATTAGACGATTTTGAATGCAAAAAATAATGGGTACCGTGTGGTGTGCAGTGCAAAGGGCGCTTGAAAAAAAATTATGCAGGTGTCGTTGAAAGACAAGACAAGACAAGGCGAAGATGGATCTGCGCACGGAACTGAACTGAACTGAAGAAACGACCTGTGGTGCCCACCCAAACTGGAGCAACCCAACAGCTTATTCGATTCGAATGTCAACATCAGGCCACGAATAAAAAATGGGCCAACAGCCGCTGCACAGAACACCAACCAACCAACGGGGTTGACTGAAACGCTGAACCCGCTTGTCCTGTCACCGAGGTCTTGCAGGGTCAGAATCTAACCCATTTAACCACCTGTCAATTACCAGCAGGACAAGTAGGTAGGTTATGGAGAGGTGGTTTTGGTTAGGTTAGACTGCCCTATCCTTACATGACCTGACCCTGCAAGCAGGAGGACAAGCCGGTTTCCAGCAGGACAAGAAGGTTCAGCCAGGATGGATAGGTCCCCCAACCCAGCCCAACTTAACTGTACCACCGCACTGGGCAACTTCCATTCCATCCGCCAAGCCAGATAAATAAAAAATGGAATCAAACAAAAGTGCAAACCTAATCAACAAGAAAGGGAAGGGAAATGCCTCGTCCCCTGCGGGCCACCACACTCCGACCTGAACATCCACATTCCACCCAGGGCCAGAGACAGTGCCAAATCATGCATGTTTCAGTTGTGTTGGGTCTCCCTCCGATTGCACCATCCCATCCCATCCGACCTTACCAAAAAAAAAAAAACAAGCGCATTTCTTTTTCTTCTGATCTTCTGTGCCATGTTCGGGTTGGGTTGCAAAATGCAACGAGTTCTGTTCGGCTTAATTATCAAGCCATCTTTAATGTACCTATTCGACAATTATTGAAATTTGCCATGTTTTTTACGTTTTGCTTTTGGGTGTCATCTTACCAAGTTGAACGTCACGGGTGTCGGCTGGGGTGGGGGTGGCAGGTGTTAATTTGATCACAAGAAAAATGACCGAGCTGCCGCAGAAGTTGAAGGCCGTGTTCACCAGGGTGCACTTTCCACGCATTGTGAGCACAGGAAAAGTACGACACTGGATACCCAGTTTCGTCAGACATCCTGGGGAGGAAGATCGTTCAGCGGCGGCGGAATTCCATGCTACTGAAATTAGCGATCCTCTTTTCCGAGCAAGGTCAAAATCTGACACTGCAGAAAGCTTTGTTGCAATCTGACGATTTAATTTCTACCGCCTGAATACAAAAATAAAGAAAAAAGGCAACAGCAAAATGGGAAAAAACACAAGCATGAATTCTGCCGCAACGACATAGGTACCTACTGACGCACCAGATTTCGACAAATTTACTTCCTCAAAAAAGTCAAAATGCAAGTCTGGCAGAACTGTTGCGCTGAGATTTGAGAGGAGATTTCCAAAAATCTGCAAAGGAACAACGGTTGTGGTGGAACAAGGGGACACCAGAAAGCGAAGGTGGAAACGGCCGGACCACCCCTTTCATCATCGTAGAGTCATATGGACTGATAGCCATTCGGCTGGTGGTCCGACCATTTACCTTGTTGCACACACCTTGGGCTCGCAAGGAGAACTATGCCCCATAATCGTAGCCCATTTCTGCTCTGCATTCAACTGAAACGACTCGGACCAGTTTTACGGCGTATACACGCCAACCCGCAGGTTTTCCCGGAGAGAGTCATGCTCTGCAGAGCAGTGACGTGTGACTTGTGAGATGTGGCTTCTCTGTTGTGTAACCTGCCAAGCCACTATCTTGGACTTGGAGCTAGGTGTTCTTTAACGTGCACAGTGTGATGCTGCACACGGGACCTCCTGCTTAACGTCTCATCCGAAGGAGACGAGGGACTTGGCCACTAAGCCCCCTTCCAGCAGCACAAACTGGGGTACAAGGGTGGTCTCCCATCCAAGCATCATCCAGGCCCAACGTTGCTTAACTTCGGTGTTCTGATGGGAACCGGTGCAAGCCACGAGGTATGCGCTGCTGGCAAATTTCCCGTGATTGGCCTTTCCCGTGATTTCGAATACCGAACACGGCCGGACAACCTGTCCGACTTTTGACATTCTCTCCTGGTCTTTCTTTGGTACAAAACAATGATGCCATGTCTCGTTTTCCCTGGTTACAAACAACTCTTCCGCAGGTCGAAACCATGAAGAAACTAGAACACCGAAACTTGAGCACTTTTGTTCCTCAAATGGAACAAAAGTGCGATTCTGCATAGTTTTTTTTTTTTTTTTTTTTTTTTTATGTGCTATCGGCAGTCTGCGTGGATGAGGTGAGTGCCGCCATAGTCCGGCATGACCCAAGTCCCCCTTCCTTTTGTCATCTGTCCTCACGCTTTGTGTTTAGAGGGGATCGCTCCAGGTGGATCGAGTAGCTTGGTTCGAACCCTCCAGTCCCCTATCCAATTGTAGCTCCTCGGCCATTTTTTTTTTGTTATTTTTCTAATCTAGCTGTTGGATTACTTCAATCGTTCTTGCTCATTTTTGTTTGCCGTTGTTCATTTGTCTCTTTTTGATTTAAAATATAGAGCATTTCACCTTTCTGTAAATAGCTTGTGACATGTATTTAAGCGGGGCTAATGCCTCTAAATACAATCAATTTCAATTCAATTCAAATGCAATTCAATGATTTCAGAGTTTTATCCGACAAAAGGTTGGGATCATTATAGATGTGTGGAAGCGCTCATATTTCAGCTTGCACCATAGTGAACGGCATCAAAAACCGTCGGTTTGTTCAGGAGATATTAAACTTTCTGTGGGTATCGCACCGCGGTCCGCCATTCACTCGTATGTCTTTCGACGCGCACTCCCATTGAAAAGCCGCAACACCGCAATGCACTTTTGTGCCAGGAAAATCCCGGAGTTCCTCCACTTCTTTGCAGAGCGGAGTTGGGCAACGATTTTGTGGCATTGTTCTCCTTGCGAGGCCAAGTGTGCAAGAAGGTTCCAGCGAGCCACCGGCGTATGGCTGTCAGCTGATGATGCAAATGACGACAAACTCTACAAGACAAGAGCTCCACAGGTGCGGTGCGCCTGCCTGAAAGCCGATCAAACAAAGGATTCTTTCGCGTGCTCGGCTGGGCTGCACATGGGCCCAACCCAAGCGGGATGAAAGCTGCGGTCAAGTCCGGCTTGGAATAAAAGCGGACACACTTGCGAAACGGAAGAAGACACACTTGCGAAGCGGAAGAGGATGGTGAAATGGAAACGTCATGGCATGGTGCCCTCAGAATATCTCCGTGCCCTCTCGACCTTGTGACCAATCGGTCCTGTCCTATCATATAGGTGCCTACTGTAAAGGCTAACCAAAGGTCGAGATGAATGCGAAGGTGAAGATGAGGGTGCCTCAGCTCACAAACCACAAAAGACATTCAAAAGGCGATCATGATGCTTGCAATTCATCTTGGCTTTTCTTTCACACCAAAAACAAAAATGTTTTTTCTTTTGTTTAACGTTTCACAGTGAATTTTGGAGCACCATGGCCACAGAGGTGCTCAGACAATGCACGGTGGGCCGGTTGCACCTACACGGATGCACACGTGCCCAAGCCACCCACACAAAAGGATGCCAAGCCAAGCAGAAAAAGGCCTTCTGGCCTTTCTGTTTGTTTTCTACAGCCAGATAATAATTGCAATTCCAAGAGGGGAGCGAGGTTTGGATTTGCCCAAGACAAGAGAGACTTTGACAGCTCCGTTGCGGACCAGACCACCAGCACATGTCAAAGACCACACACCTCAAGCCGCCAACCACCATATATGGAAAAAGACTGGGAAAAAGTCAACAGCCCAGGAGGGGTGACTGACTGCCAAGAGTGATGGCCAGCAGGTGGCAGTGTCAGGTCGGACAGGACCCGCAGGCATTTGGCACCCGGTGGATCTATGTTATCTGTGAAATTTGAGAAGCGAGTGCAAAAATCGGGTGAAACCCACCTGCCTCTAACCTTGACTGGATTGGAATTCATTTGCGATTGTTCGGAAAACACTCAGAATGAAAAAAAAAGGAAAACGTCATGGGGAAATTCGTCGTTCGCAGATGCAAAAGCAAGCAAGGCAAAGGCTTGAATGATAATTGCTGTTGGGATTTTTCGAGCAGGATGGGATTGTCAAAACAACAAACAAGCCGAAGCAGCCACTTCCACTGCCATTGTCTGAACAAATTCGAAACTCGATCCTAATTTTTATGTCCTCCCGGACACGGGAGGACAAAATTTGCGAGTCAAACAACGAATTGCGTTGCACCATGTTTCGCGCAAGAAAACAAAAACAGATCGGATCCCCGAGAAGGACTGCAACCGCTTCCAAGCTCGGAATTGACGACATCACCGCACCACAGAAATGCGGGTGAAAAGTGGAGCTTCCCGTCCTGTCCTGGGAAATATTTGTTGCCCATCAAAACGCCAACACTGCTCAGTGCGAGTTCGCCCGCAATGCCATGCATTCCCACAAGAAAAATTATCCCCCAAGAAATACATTCCCGTTGATCTGTCCAAAGGCAGGACATCCATCTAGCTCTCAAAACAAAATTTCTCGGAAAATGTGCCACAAAATGTTCCGGAAAAATTGAAACCCTCCACAAAATGTGGAAATTCCCTGGCAAAAAGTTTCAATGAAAAATGAGCCTCCAAAGACATATTGAAAAACATCCTCGGAAAATATTGAACCCCTCACCCCCGATAACCAATTAGCGTCGCGCTGTGAGATTTTTCATCACAGAATTCACATTCGCAGGCAAATTTGAGACCCCGTCCCAAATTTTAAAAAAAAAATACTGGGAGCTACCTCCCCAAACTTCCGGAAAATATTGAGCTCTCCTGCCCAAACCCCGAGCCCCCGCCCCAAATTTCCCGAAAATATTCAGATGGGATTTCCAAACATTCCGAAAATGTTGAGCCCCTCCCCAAACTTCCCAAAAATGTTGAATCTCCTTCCTCAAACTTCCTGAAAATGATGAGAGCCCCATCCCAACTTTCACAAAAGTATTGAGTCCCTTCCCAAACGTCCTGAGAAAATATTGAGCCCATCCCCAAACTTCCCGAAAATGTTGAGACCATGCTAAATCTTGATGTCTTCTCACCTTTGATCCCATTTGACCACTGTCCTGTTGATGGGATGAAAGGTGACACATCAATATCTATCATCCATGGTTTTCTGTAAAACAGTAGACTACCTAACTCATCCGAACTCAGTCAGAATTCGACCGAACTCACCTGAACTCAGCCAGAATTTAACCGAACTCACTTGAACTCAGCCAGAATTCGACAGAACTCACCTGAACTCAGCCAGAATTTGACCGAACTCAGCCAGAATTTGACCGAACTTACCTGAACGCCTGAATTTGGCCGAACTCACCTGAACTCAGCCAGAATTGGACCAAAGTCACCGGAACTCAGCCAGAGTTCGACCGAACTTACCTTACCTACCTTAGCCAGAATTCGACAGAACTCAGCCAGAATTTGACCGAACTCTCCTGAACTCAGCCAGAATTTGACTGAACTCAGCCAGAATATGACCGCACTTAGCAAGAATTCGACCGAACTCACCCAAACTCAGCCAGAATTCTACCTAACTTTTCTGAACTCAGCCAGAATTCGACAGAAATCACCCAGAATTCGACCGAACTTACCTGAACTCACCCAGAATTCGACCGAACTCACCTGAACTCAGCCAGAATTTGACCGAACTCACCTGAACTCAGCCAGAATTTGACCGAACTCACCTGAACTCAGCCAAAATTTGACCGAACTCACCTGAACTCAGCCAGAATTTGACCGAACTCACCTGAACACACAGCCAGAATTTGACCGCACTCAGCAAGAATTCGACCGAACTCACCCAAACTCAGCCAGAATTCTACCTAACTTTTCTGAACTCAGCCAGAATTCGACAGAAATCACCCAGAATTCGACCGAACGCACCCGAACTCAGCCCAAACTCAGCACTCAGCCAGAATTTGACCGAACTAATATAACCGAATTCGATCGAACTCAGCTGAAATTCGCCCGAACTGTCCGAACTCACCCGACCTCTGCCCGAAGAATTCGACCGAACTCAGCCAGAATTCAACCGCAGATACCCGAACTGAGCCATAATTTGACCGAACTTTCCCGAAATCAGCCAGAATCCGACTGAACTCAGCCTAACGCAGCCAGAATTCGACAAAACTTCCCCAGAATCTTCAGGGATTCTGCGGAAGTTTTGCACCCGAATTCTGCAATAACAGACAGACGACGTTCGCTAAGAGTTCGGGTGAGTTTGGTTGAGTTAGTGCTGAGTTGGGTCGAATTCTGGCTGGGTTTCGGTGAGGTCGGTCGAATTCTGGCTGAGTTGGGGTGAGTTCTGTCGAATTCTGACTGAGTTCAGTCAAATTCTGGCCGAGTTTGGACGAATTCAGGCTGAATTCGGGTGCGAATTCTGGCTGAATTCGGGTGAGTTTGGCCAAATTCTGGCTGAGTTCGGCCAAATTCTGACTTGAGTTCGGTTGAACTTCCTGCTGAGTTCGAGTCAATTTGGCTGAGTTGGGTCGAATTCTGGCTGAGTTCCTGTGAGTTCGGTGATCGGTCGAATTCTTGCTGAGTTCGGGTGAGCTCGGTGGAAATCTGGCTGAGTTCAGTCGAATTTTGGCCAAGTTCGGCTGAAATCGGTCGAATTCTGGATGAGCTTGGGTGAGTTCGATCGAATTCTGGTCGAGTGCAAGCAGGTTCGGTTGAATTTCGGGTAAGTTCGGCTGAATTTGGATGAATTCTGCGAGAGTTCATCTGAGCTCTGTCGAATTCTTGGTGAGTTCGGTGAATTTGGCAGAGTTCAGTCGGTGGAATTCTGGCTGAATTCCTGTTTTACAGATAACCATCATCCATACCCAAAATTATTGAGCCCCCTTCCCATAAATTTGGGCCCCCTCAAACTTCTCGAAAATATACAGATATCTCCCCCAACCTTCCCGAAAACATCCGAGCCCATCCCCAAACTCAAAAAAATATTGAGCGCCTGTCCCCAAATTTCCCAAAACTATTGAGCCCCCATCCCCAAACTGCCCAAAAAGATTGAACCCCTCCCCAAACATCTCGAAAGCACTGAGCCCCCTCCCCAAATTTAGCAAAAATATTGAGAGCCCCCTCCCCAACCTTCACTAAAACATTGATGCCCAGTTTTTCCAACACGGATCAAAATTGATCAGAGTTTAAACTGAGTTTAAACCGAGATCATTTCATTTTTTGGTTCTTTTGGCTGTTGATCGCCGATCATTCTCCCCTG
>JASGXE010008033.1:0-18083 GCA_030068105.1 Sinentomon sp. SZTP_YWyxl
TTGAACAATTTCAAATGGGACTCTTGGATGGAAACGTAGTGGAAATGGTGATTTTCTTTGGAAGTAGAGTTGAAAATGGGCTTTCTCACAATTGATCTTTTTCATGATTGTTTTTTGATGACTTTTCTGAACAAAATGTGACAAGAATATTGCCGATTTCATCATAAATGAGTCTTTTTTTAAATGTGACGGACATTGTGTTCTCTTCAAATCTGAGACTGTAAGATTGATGGGTTAACATCGTACATGGTAAATGATGACAATCACTTTTTTCCTCACATTTAAGCCCCCTCATCTGCTTTCACCCATTGCTTAAAACAATATCTTCAATTGCAGAATCCCGTATGAAAGGACATGGTGTTTGTTTAGGTAACAATTAATTAATAAAAAAAATAACTGCAATGAAAAAATAAGACATGCCTGCAAGAAAAGATAAGAAAACTTACTTTGGTACCAGATAAGCCAACCCAGTCAAGAAGCTTCAAAATTTTACCAGGCAACAAAGACATCATCTAGAGAAGAGAGGAAAGCAAAAATAAGACAACAGGACAATGAATTAAGTACCTACTGCAATATAAACAGGACAATTTATTACTCAGTGTAGAGTGTAGCACTCTGCTCCAAGTGTGTCAGTGATGCCTCTTCTTACAGGATCTTGGCCCTCAAAAGTGGAGAAACTCGAGCCTGTTTTGCATTTCACGATCTGAAACAGGAATATCTGCCTGGGTCTATATGATATTCGTTGTGTAACATGGCGCTGCGTTCGGATCCAAACCGTACAGCCCCAAAAATCCCATTACACCTCAAAAAGATACTTGGAGGACACGACCTAAAGATACGACCTAAAAGATGCAATGCACGTGAATTTGCAATAGATACCTGTCACTTTTCTTTCTGGTTAATGTTACCTGTGCCATCCAAAAACACAGGACTGAGATAGGTATCCATAGTGTTGAAATGTGTTTAGATACCGAAAAGATTTAGAATGATAATAAAAATCACAATTGTCACAAAAAATTTCATGAATGAAAAAATGGCATGGCCACCAACATTTGGTTCAGGTACCAACTACTTCCTGCATGCAAAACTGGACTTGTAAAAGACTTGCGGACACCACAGAGTGGTAAGCCTGATACGATTTATGCACGATCCACAGAAGAAGAAGAAAAAGAACAGTTATGTGAGGGTAGAAAACAGACTTAAGCACAGCAGGCTGATGTATAGAAATGGACGATGTCGAACACACCATGACCGAGGTAGTTGTTTGATAAGTTGGTAAGTTCTTTGCGCTTGTTTGTGACTGAGGTATTGGTGAGGCAGCAATGGTCATCAACTGATGAGTCCAGCCACTGCTGATGCAGAGAAAACAGTTCAATTATAGAGAAAAAAATCAAGATTCAAGTGCCCCGTTAAGGACTCTTTGCAAAATACCTTTCTAACTTGTCGGGTTTATGAACAGATTGAGGTGGAGTTTTTTGAATGATGTTTCCTCTTTAAAAAACCTGCATTCCGTTCAAAATTCAATCTTGATGTGAGACCTGGTTTCACAGATAGTTTTCTGTAAAAGGAATGTCTTATGTCATATGTGTGACCCTTGTGCAGGCACAGGAGAATGCAGTGAAATATTTCGTCTCTGTTTGCACCAATTTGCAGAAAAAGGTCACATACCTATTCAAGAGGTGGGAGCAGATTTTCTGTTTTCCTTGCCGTTTTTTTATCATTTTCACTCCCCTGCGCAGCTTTTTTTCAATCAGCAGATTTTTCTGCATTTGATGCTACACTTTACCCCCAAAAGAAACTCACCAAGTTATATGATCCAATACCCATCCTCACACCACTAACAAAGTGGTTTCTACTCTTCTCTGAAATATTGTCCAAAGACTTGTGCTTAAATATTTGATTGCATTCCCTGCAAGTGAGTGAAAGAGAACAGAACAGAATAGAGGAGATAAAAACAAACACCTAACCATAACAGAACTATTTTGACTTGAAAACAGATGAGTGACTGAACTTAATGAAGCATGGAAAAGGTTAGTTTTGTGATGCATCTGGCAAATTGTAAGTAACATAGAAAAAACAAAATCGTATTTTCCACTGCAGCCACCCACACTTCAAAAAAGTGCAAGCAGATGCAACAAGAAAACATTTTCAGTGTTTTTCTCCATTGAAATCTTTTTTGCGTTACAGATCAATGGAGGTAGCAACGTTGCTGTTGAAGTTAAAATCCACCTACAAATGAGGATTTTTACGTTTCTGAAGCAAATCGGTCGGCCTCATTACTAGGGCCCGGATTTTGCATAAAAGCATATTTTTCTTTGTTTGCGACAGAGCGCTGATACCTTGGATCTACATGGGACACATCAAGCTGAGGCCATGGTTGTGTGGCATATTTTGGCATATTTTGGCGTTAGGGAATATTTTGGCATATTTTGCCCTTTTCTGTTCATTTTGTTGAAAAAAAAAGAGCATTTTTATGTCAAGCACACGAAAAGCGGTCGTTTTTCTTCAATCCAAGCATTTTGCGTTCACTCTCTCACGCCGCGTGCAGTCGCCAACATGAAAAACATTTTTTGTCTTTTTCCAACCTTTTTCTTTGAGGCCCTGAGCGAGCATTATTTTCGAATTCCCCAGACACAGCAATGAATGCTCGATGGGGGCTCTCGTGGAGTCTTCTGCTCTCTGATTGGCTGACTAATGCAGCAGCCAGGCAACCTTGCCAGCTCATCCAAATTTGCTGCACTTGCGCATGATGTGATGCAAATTTTTGCAACTTGGAGAAAACCACAACATTGATAAATAATCTACAAAATATTTGGCATATTTGGAAATAATTTCCCATTTTTAGGGCATATTTTGATGTTTTTGAGGCATATTTTATGCACATATTTCAGACTTTTAAGGGAATATCCATCCGTGCCCTACTCATTACGAAATTAACTAACATTATGCTGGAAAAATGCCCAAAATTAAATGCATTTGACCCGCTTGGACCAGACCGGTGAACCGATAGCTGGTAACGAAAGGAAATAAAAACATGGTTGCTGCTGTTTTGAAAAATTGGAATTCCCTGAGTTTTACAGGTTTTCCAGAAGGATCCTCAGTTTTTTCCAGGGCTTTTTTCCATGGTTTTATCCGAGGACAAGACAAAAATGGGAGGCTGCAGACAAAAAATGCAAGACAAGAATGTTCTTCAGGTGTCATGGTTGGAAATTAAGAAAAAATGTAAACCAAAAAAATGTTATGAAATTCTGTTTTCCATTTTTTGGCTGGTTTTTCTGGAAATTTTTAGTTTTCCAGGGTTTTTTTCCAAAAATCCCCGAGTTTTCCAGGTTTTCCAGGGTTCGAAAAAAATTCCCTGTGTATTCCTGGTTTTCCAGGTTGGTAGCAACCATGAAAAATGGGAACTTGAAACGTGAACTTGTTGCAAAATATGCGTAAGTTAAACTGCAAATAAGTGGTCTTAATGAAGCATGATGCCTTACCATACCATAACTATCCACTTACTTGTATGATTTGTAGCATGATCTAAACTTGATACCAGCACGAATAAAGCTGATAAGATTTTCATCTTCAATGAACGAGAGGGCTGTCTGAAGGAGAAGGCACTCTGCTAAACACAACTCAGCATGAATTTCCACTGAAATAAAAGCAAAGAACACTCGCTGGAGAATGACAAATTAAAAAGCATCCTGCATAGGTAATGATGCCAGCTTTTTTCAGTTAACCGCAAGGAGAAACACCTCCACAAGCAACAAGAATGTAGGGCAGGTACATATTTAGTGCAAGCTCCAAGAAGGCGGCAGGCCGCAATAACTCAGAGGCTAGCCATCACGCTCCAAGTGGGAGTTCCTACTTTGGAATCTGAACCGCATAGAAAGGGGCTATTTGCATATTTTCCTTCAGGATGATTTTCAGGATGATTTCTGTAGAAATCAGACACCACAGTTGTCAATTACAAAAGTATGCAAGGGTAGGAAACGAATAACCAACACCAGATTAACATGCAGGTGTAAAACAAAGTTAGTTAAAAAAAAAATAAAGCTGGAAGTACCTACCTACCTAATTCCAGTGGGTAGGTATTCTATGTGCGTCAGCAATAATATTGCTGGTCTCCATTATCACTGCATAAAAATCAAAACATCCCAAAAACCACTTTGGGCTGGTAATTCCATGCTTCGACCGGCAACTCAAGAAAAGGGTTGTACAAAGATTACTTTGTGCTTCGACGTGCCATACTGAATTAGAGCCACGTAATTCGAAACTACCAAATGATGCTAACTGGAAATTACCTAATAATTATGCATGCCACCCACTGCATGGCATGCAATAACTTTGCTATGTTACCGACTTAACCAAAGCCGGAATCTGATGCATAGGTAAAAGATGCAACAATACCTACCTTCAGTATAATTGTTATAGTTTGGTTTTCTCACAATATTCTCAACACTTTCAACCAATGAAGTCTTCTTGCTGTAACTGTGGCACACATCAGCTGATAATTTCAACATTTCGATGGAATCAGATATTGCTTTCTGTTCAGAAATGGAAAAGATGAACAGTTCAGTTCTAATTACGAATATTTTTTTGTTCTGATATCATAACACAGGCCGAGGCGGGGTGCAAGTCACTCTCACTTGTCACAACTTATTTTATTTCGAGTCCTCATTTTCGCTGAGTGATGAACCACACACACGCGTGCCGTTGCGTATGGTGTCATGTATGCAACATTAACTTTTAATTTTAGCACTGGGCTAAGTAGAGCATAAAGGACTAAACCCTGTTATGATTCCTATTGTAAAGCGGGGTACATGTTCCTAGTAATCTGAACTGGATGGAATCATAGCAGCATCGAAGTAAAGAAACGAATAGAGAGCTGTTGGGAAGGTCCCCTTTTTGATTGCCACACAGGATGTTGAAACATATTAGGCAATTATTAAAAATTCATCACTGCTCCTGGAACTAAACCCAGATGCGAACATTTTTGGTGGGCTCAAGACATGAACAGTGGAATCGAGAGGTAAAGAGCATAAAGCTATGGACCCAGGGTTCCTGTTGTAAGGCTTGGAAAGATGTTAAAATCTAACAGAGAAAATGGAACCAAGGAGGTCCGTGGAGTTGAGCAACCCTGAGAAACTTGCAAGAAAAATCTGGTAAAAATGTCATGCCAAAAGTTAAAAAATTATGGAATTTGTTCGTGCCTTTTGGACAGTTTTAAAATAATGGCCACAAACAAATTGGCTGGAACAGTTAGGCCTATTCGAAATTGTGGGATCCACCCTTGTTTATCTTTTATTGGTGACGATGGCATGCGAGTTTTTAAAGGATGGCAGACAAATGAATTCCTTGGAATTCATTGATTCACACTGGCAGCCTCCAAGTGAATGCCTTGGAATTCCGTGATTCACACTTACAGCCTTCAAGAATTCCTTGGAATAAAAAATTATTCACACTGCGAACAGAATTCATTTCCTTGATTCACACTCAATTTAATTCAATTTAAAAAACAACAGTGCTCAAAGGATTTGCGGACAGAGAGCCTGCTCCAGTGAAAACAAAAACACATCTACAATAAAACATGGCATAAAAAATAAGCTATATGAATGCAGCGACCAGCTGGCAGCTATAGTCAGCAAAGCTGTGAAAACAACAAAGTATGGGGGTCATTCATAAAGTTTTGAGCCTAACAGGGAAAGAGGCATTTTTGGGTGCGTTTGATGCCTTGACATTGAAGTTTGGTTCTTTATAGAACTTCCTGCACATTTTTAATTTGAACCATTATTGATTTTTATTTTGTGACCATTTCAAAAAAGAGATCCTGAAAGTCAGAAACTGACAAAAATTGCAAATGATAAAAAACGACTTTTTGGACAAAAGGTGCATTTTTGTCAAAGTCATGTTGCCTTTGGCACCATTATTGCCCAGGGGATGATTCACTAGAACTCTAACCACTTTCCGACCGAGTTCGACAAAGTTTGAACTCCAAATGCACTTTGGAAATTTTACCAAAATTGATCTTCGACCAAAAAGTTGTTTTTTTTTCTCATTTGTCGTTTTTGTCAAATTCTGATTTTCAGGAGCTCTTTTTTGAAATGGCCATAAAATAAAAAATCAGTAACGGTTCAACCTGAAAACTAGCAGGAAGTTCTATAAAGAACCAAAATGTAATGCCAAGGCATCAAAATTACCCAAAAATGCCTCTTTTTCTTGTTAGGCTCAAAACTTTTTGAATGCCCTTCGTACAAACAAATAGATGAGGGGTCATTCACACCTGAGGTCACTTCACATCTTTAATCAGAATTCAGGAATACCTATGGACCAAAATAAACTGTTCCCGAATTCTAAGAACAGTTCCAACTTACTGGGTCATGGGCCATGACTGCATCCAAGAAGGAAAACACTCCAGCACCAAGTGCATGATACATACTCTTATCCTTCCTGAGAAAAAGAAAAGATTTAAACCTCAATCAGCGGAGAGATCATGACGGGGGTAACGCAAACTCCGAGCTGCGAGGTAAATTTTTTCCATTGGAGCAGATGGCAAAAATTTACCCCGCAGCTCGGAGTTAGCATTACCCCGTCATGATCTCTCCGCTGAATGAAATGTAAGCCAAAAGCAAGTTTAGCCTAGGCCTATAGCATATGCTAAGACTTTGGGAAAATAATTATTTTCAGGACAAAAAACCTTCACAGCAGTTAATCTAAATTAGGTAAGGGAAGAAAACAGAAATGGAGCACTAGGTAGGAATCGTTAACGTAAATCCGGCTAGTCATGACTTTTATATCCAGTTAAAAATCAATTTTTTTTATAGTTAACCCTTACCTACGCAACTAAGAGGTAGTCCAATGGACCACCAAGTGCTAAAAATGGCCATAACTTTTTCCACATGCAAACCTGAGCCAAGCCCTAGGTACTAAGTAATCCTCACATTATGGGGGGGGGGGGGTGTTGGGGCTGAAAACACAAAAAAATTCCGTGGAATTTTTGAGTTACCTATTGGAAAAGTCGTCCAACGAACAACCTCTAGTTATTTTTTTATCAATCCATTAAGTGATCAATTGGATCACTTTTCTTTGGAAAAGTCAGAGGTGGAACTCAGTCATCAGGACCAAGAAATCTTCCAAGTATGAATGAAGATTTAATAAAAAGAACTGCATGGTTGATCAAATTTCCAGAAATCTGTCTGTCCCCCTCCCACTTCATCAGTTGCCACATGAAAGGGAGCCGATGGTGGTGGCAAGACGAACCTGCAATTCCTGGTACCGTATCAATCACTAACAAACAGAAAATCCTTCTGTAAGGAAATCATAATCAAAAAAGGTTGCATTTGAGCACCATTCCATGGGAAACCAGCACCGAAAACCATTCAACATTCCAACTGAGGGTTCAAGCCATGCGCCAGGACCAAACACCTTGATGTCTGACAAAGCCACCCCTCTGTTGTGATTTCTGGAAATTTGATCAACCATTTCCTTTCATTTTGTTAGGTATTATTTGCATGAGCCTCGCTTCTGGCTTTTGGCAGAGGGGCGGCTGGCTTTGTCAGGTACACCAATATAAAAATTATTTCCTTCGAATTGTCAGCTAGCTGCAACTCAAATGAGCATAGCTTGGCCTCACAATTGCGGACCTCAAAATTTACAGAACATTTGTGTTGCGTTGAGAGATTATAAAAATGTTGTGGATGTATAGTGGCGGCGGAAAAAGATTACTCATACATGCGTTTTTCCCATCTAACTGTTGCCTCAGAAACTTTTTTTTCTTTCTTTTTATTCTTATGCAGTTGGTAGAAATTAAAGCGCCAAATTGCAACGGAGCTTTCTAGAAGTGTCAGATTTTGACATTAGTGATGAAAGAGGATCTTTTATTTCTACAGCATGGAGTTTTTGCTAAAATCTCAAGAATGGGAATTTTTCACATGTATGGGTAATCTTTTTCCGCCGCCAGTATACCAATCAGTGCATTGGCATTTTCCCAGTCAATTAATGACAAACGAGAAATGCGAGTAAAATCCTAGAAGAAATGAAGTTGGGTTCTTTTTTTAGGTCATTTTCAAAAACTATGGAAAACATGTAGGTAGGTAGGTTAGGACAAAACGTTTTGTGCTGTCAAAGCAAAGACACCGAAATAAGGTCAGGTAGGTAGGCTCGCTTAATGTTTTCATAGGAGTTGTCGTTGATAAATTGGATACCTCAACACTAGCAATGTTCCATCTCCAATAGGTACCTACCTGAGGCCACGGTGGTGCACCAGAATGACATGATGCTTTAACATGCAAGTCGTTTTAATTCTGCAAGAACTGCAGTTTCGTGGGATGGCAAATGACTCATGAAGTTATCTATTTTTTCCAGCCACTATTTTTTGATTCCCAGATAGGAAACCCTTAGCATTTTGTGGAAAATGTAGCCCTGTGATGACAATAAACAATTTGGCATGTTCAGCAGCAACAGGAAATTTCAAGGGCTGCAAAAGAAAAGAGCAGACTTTCAATGAGGCAGACAGGGCCGGCCCGTGGTTTTTTGGCGCTCTGGGCAGTTTGATTTTTTTGCGCCGCAGCTGAGGCGCAGATCCAGATCTTTGCGAAAGAGTGTGCTGTCACTTTTGGCTCCAGGGCAGAGCCTCAGTTGGGTTCTGTGGGTTATGCCTCTTGTCATGAGGAATTCCGTTCCCCAGAGGTCCTGGATTTTTGAGATATGGGAGTTCATTTGGAATTTTTGAGATGTGGAGTTCATTTGGAATGCAAATTACAGTTTCTCAACAAAAAAATGAACGAATTGTTGACCTGAAATGCTGAAAATACTCCTTTTCTATGGCCTTTTTAATTTCGTCAGACGCATTGCTGACATGATCAGTGGACTGATGTAGGCAACAGAAACGACACGGGCACAACTCCATTGGTCTTATCTTGTGTCTGGTTCTTTGTGGGGTGGTGAGATGTTGCATCTGGTACATAATTTTGCCAACCTTGCTTCCATCCTCGGATAATGGGAAGTTCTTACTAGAAAAAGGCTGTGCGACGTGCGTTGGCCTGTCGTCTGCCCAACGCAAAAACAAAGCAGTACACTCCCAGACAGGTCACACACTCCCAGTCGATGCCTACGTGGGCCTGTTTTCTACCTACCTGGCGCAAAAACAATATAATGACGGCCAGCATATTCGATTGCAAACTAGTCGCCCAAACCGAAATGAAGTTGCAGCACTGCTATCCAGAAAAAGAATCGATTTGCTTCGGTTTGCAGTCAAATTCCCTATCAGTTCTCCGGCCTCCCCCTTCAGTCTTCTGCTTGACGCACCTTCATACACTTGTCCCTTTTTGCATGTCTTTCAACTGCAAAAGATTCCATTGCTGATTGCCCATTTCCAAAGTTGAGCCATACCCGAGTTGGAAAATCACACTCGGACACTTTTCGTTTTTTCGTTTTCCTGCTTTTTGCTACTGCTTGACAACTCTGTGGATGCGAACCGGCCACCAGTGTTTCAAGCAGTCCTCAGCCATTGCGCTGACGTAAAAATGGTATTGTCAAGTTTGGAAGAGAATAAGCAGGTAAAACCTGGTCTGAAATTTGCTGCTTCTGTCCTTTGAGCAATTTTCAACGTGGTATTCTTAACTTTGACGCGTGATGCATGACAGAATTGATGCGCTTTATTCAGTGCAGATGCCAATTGGTTCAGTATCAGTACATATCCTCATAGGCAAGTGTAGAAGTCCTTTTATTGAACAGAAGATAAATGCAGTCTGAAGATGCAAAGCTTCACGTAAAATGTCAAAGAATTGAGAGCTGTCACTCTGGGAGTAAATGTTCCGTTGCTTCGTTTTACATTGGGGTGGACTGGTTTGCTTTTGATGTCACGATTGAGAATGGAATGTTGGAGAAAGGATATGACCACAAACAAAAAAGGACCCCGTTTCTTAAGTCATTGGATGAAAAATATTTGGGTAGCTTGGCATATGGTGCAGAGTCAATTCATCACAAAACAAGGATTTTTTATCGCGGACATGGTGCCCTTGGACAATTTGGCGCCCTGTGCAAATGCCGTTTTGACCGTATGGTCGGGCCAGCTCTGGAGGCAGATTCCCATGTCACGTGATGCATGATATTCCCAGACATTTGACAGTAGGTAGCCAAGCTAAGAACACAACTGGAATGACCCAAATTACCCCCATGTCCAAAAGTACACAGTTTATAAGGCAGGTATACATCTGCTGCTTCTCTTTTCCCACTGCCTGGACAAGTGATTCATCTCTGATGTGTTCTTTTCCACACAAATTTGGCTTGTGATGTTTCTGTAAAGCCAGAGTTTCATTTTTTGTCAATTTCAGTTTAAAGGTCCAGGATTGTTCTTTTTTAATATTGTGTTGGTGCTGATTTGATAGAGTCGTGTGCCTTTTTGCATTGTGTCTCCATTTTGAGATTTAGGTACCAATTTATCCCCAATGCAGAGAAATTGAGCGACCAGTAAAAATACAGTTGCGTGATGACGACAGATCCGGGATGAGTGAGATGTGTCAGAGCAAATAATCCACACTCGTATTTATCGATTTCTCTGGAAAACATAATTAGGTCTGTGAGCCTAGCCCACTGAGATGGGGAAATGAAATGCAAGGTGTACCTACCATACCTACTTACCACTTACCAGGGAATCATTATCTCCTTGGCTTCAATAAATTTATTATTGAAATACAAATGAACAGCATTTGCTACATCATCCATTGCAGCATCAAGATCAACAGATGGCTCCAGTGTTGGCACGGATCTGAATATGCGGAGAAAACAAAATGAAACATAAAGTGCATTCATTTTCAGAATGGTCCGCGCCAAAACTTGCAGCAAAACGAAGGTGGGAGCGGGGGCATGACAGACGTGTCCAAATTGCATAACATTCTTTGCCTGAATATCCGAGCTTTATCATTTAAGCGCGATTGGAGAACTGAAATTTCCGCAAGCGCCGCTAGCTCAGTGGTACGGCACTGGGCTTCAGACCCGAAGATCGTGGGTCGGTGTCAATTGCCACAGGATGGCCAGCGAAGTTTCGGCTCAGCGCTGCACACCAGAAGTGCACATTTTTTAAAAGCAGGAGCGGAACGACAAGCAAACAAGACAGATCGTGGTCACAGAAAATTGAAAAACCTCCGAAAAGTAGAACTAGCAAAAGATTAAGAGGTGAAAACGACAGAGTTTCAAAAATTGAGGCCACCGGCTCAAAATCTACGATTCCCGATTTTTGCTCAAATTTGCACATGCAAAAAGGGCGCGGACCATTCTGAAAATGAACAGACTTCAGGTATGATGATAGGAGTGGATCAATAAATACCTAGATTTTATTTTCGCACTGTCAAGCATAGGATAAGCAGCCTAATTCTTTGTTTTCGACAGGTTACCATGGCAATTGTCAGAAACAAGAAGAAGGCTGAGTCTTGATGGTCAGAAAACAAAACAGTCATCTGAACGATCAGAATTTCACAGGTTTTTGTGAGACTACTGCTTGGAAATGGGGGGTCGGAGCAATTTTTCACTCAACATTTTCTGTTCAGCTTTCTTTTTGAATCTGTCTTAATTCATATCTCAGTTACTCCAAAGTAAGTAGGTACCACAAATTGAGCTTTTTTCATTTCAGTTTTGTTCCCCAAAGAACCACAAATTGGGCTTTTTGGATTTTTGGGAGACGGACTGCGAGGAAGTGGAAGCTCGGAGGGTAGGTATTTTGTCACGGAACATTTTGTGTTTATCCGTAAAACCTGTTTTAAACGTTTTGCGGTTCTACGGTGAAACCTCCTCCATGAATATCCCAAAAATGGACCCATTATGGGGACTTTGGGGGGCATTACATGGAAATGGGGGCCAAGAGCAAAATTCTTTACCGATTATTTTCAATTTGTTTTGCCATCAGAAACATCAACGAATCTTGGAAAAATAATTTTGGGGCACCCTGCCGGTTCATTAAAGCTTTTTTATCCAAAATTACGAGATCAACAGATGTGGGCGAAGCACTATCTGGAACTAGTCGCGCAGGCCTGCTATAAGAACTATCCCAAAAACAACATTACAGGTAGGCTATCTAATTAGGCTACACTACTACAATGCAGTGTTCCAGAAAATCGCCGACAAATACTTGCCGTGTTTCTTAACCGGTCAAGCCCCATTGCCGTACGCCGTACGTGCCACAATGTGCTACGGACAGCTCCGATTGCCGTACGGTGTACGCACGTATTAAGCTGTTGCGATTTTCCGACTGCCATACGCCGTAGGTACGCTCTCAACTCCTATGTAATTAAATGGGTTTTCTGCCGCAAATCCGGCGAATCGTGTCGTCTGAAATTTTCACAGTCGGAAAGAGGAATAAACAGCGATCTAGCAGACGTTTATTCCACCAGAATCGGTCCAACCGTTTTAAATTGGCGCAATTTTCAAATTTTCCGGGTTTTTGTCTTTCGTTCCTGTTGATTTTCGCGATCGCGAGACATCTGCCGCCCGCCGAAATTTGAATTTTCCGGAAGTTGAAAAACACGCGATTTAGCAGACGCTTGTTTCACTCGATTTGCTGCATTGGTTTTGAAATGGCGTCTTATTGAAATTTCGCTTTTTCCAGTTTTTGCCCAATTTTGGTGCGGTTTTCAGTAGTTTGTTGTGTTTTGGCCAGTTTTTTAGTGCAAAAGTGTTTTCATTGGTCGAAAACATCAAAATATGAGTGATTTTTTTGACACAGAGCAGAAATCTGGCTTTCTGCTTTTTCCGGTTTTCGAAAATCCTTGCAAAAATTATTAATTCCGGCGGGAGCGACACTTTTTGGTGCCGAAAATTGCGGAATACCATTGCAAAACCCGAATTCGTAATTCCGGGCTTTACGAGGGGCATTCAATAAGTTTCAGGCTTTGCATAGAAATTTTTATTTCATGGCGTTTTTCTCTCATGATATCAAAATTTGGTTTATTCTAAGAAACTGGTGTGAATTTCAGATTAATCCGATTCAAATTATTCATGTTATCGCTATTTGAAATGAATACACCTGAAGCAGCCAAAATGAACAATTTGCTCAAATGAGAAAGTGGCTTTTTCCAGAGGAACACAAAATTCATAAATCTGGCTCACTGAGCCCAAGTTCCGAGTGCAGAAATGCATAAATTCTTATTCTGCAATCTTCATTTCTGCTCTTCTGTAATTAGAACTTGGGCCCAGTGAGCCAGATTTATGAATTTTGTGTTCCTCTGGAAAAAGCCACTTTCTCATTTGAGCAAATTGTTCATTTTGGCTGCTTCAGGTGTATTCATTTCAAATAGCGATAACATGAATAATTTGAATCGGATTAATCTGAAATTCACACCAGTTTCTTAGAATAAACCAAATTTTGATATCATGAGAGAAAAACGCCATGAAATAAAAATTTCTACGCAAAGCCTGAAACATATTGAACGCCCCTCGTAGGGGTTAATGCCCACGTGAATCAAGTTTCTTCAGGAGCAAAATATTATCCGACCCCCAAAGTCTCCAATGTGGACCCAGAGGGTTGAACTAAATTTGGCTCTGGAATGTTGCGTGATATTTTTCCGTCATTTTCCATCCGAGTTCATGAAGTGCCCATGTTTTACACATTGTTCATGCATATCATTTGATAAAATGGCAATAATTTTAAGGCCACTGCCCAAATTACGACAGTTGCTTTCTCATGATAACACCTTGTCCATGGCATTTACAGGTTTTCGTGACCAATATTTTGACAATCTTATTTGGCAATAAAAAACCATTTTGAAGTGAAATGGACAATTAAGATATTTACAATTTGGCCAGGCAATACCTACCTACTCATCTCAGAACTAGTTATATCTTGTGAAAACTTGCCGATGTTTTTACGAGGAAACAAACCGAGTTAAGATGAAGCACAAAATGACACCCCAAAGAAAAGTAAAAATAGGTCTAAATACCTACTTGCCGTGTACCTACCTAGGTACCTACCTGGATTAAACTTTTACAATGAAGAAAGGCAAAGAAAGAAGGCAAAACAATGGTGGCAAAAACAATAGGGTAGCTTGAATGATTGGGATGGATCATTGGCATACGTGATGGTCTTCTCACATGGCCCTGATGATATGACATTAAAATGTCATAAATGAGCTGATAGGTTTGGCCATATGTTTAGTGACAGCACAAGAGGTATGGATTCGACAACAAATCTCAGCTGTTTTATTTGTGTAATTTTTGCTCGAGATCATGAATGGATATATTTGTCGGCAGGTGGGTATGCAGATGCAGCTCAAGCACGAAAGAAAACAAATAGGAAATGCTTTTCTTACTCGTTGGTGTAGTCGAGAGCATCTTCAAAATCCTGAGGAAGAAGAAAAAACAAAATGCATTTTTCAACACCTTATTTCCTTTTTTTTATGATGAGCCTCGCACCAAGCGCATGTCGCATATCAATCAAATTAGCTGTAACTTTTGATCCAGTGGACCAACTTTAGGGAAATTTGAAATGGAAACAAAATGTGGGAGTAAAAATTTGCCAATGGTTAATCTTGCATCTTTTTTCAGTTTTTGGTGGAGATGAAATATGCAGAATACATTTATCCTACTAGAAATTGACAAAACTAAATTTAGGGCAGCGTAACAAAGCTGACATAGGCCTACTTATTGAAATCTGGACCTAAAAATGCCAGTAAAAATGTTCTCGGATTTTTGATGTCTGCTTTTGTTCCAAAGAGATTTCCATTTCTTGAATATTTTCCGTCAAATTTTTTGTCCTAAACATATAGATACAATTATACATGCTAACATGCAAAACTTGAGAAAACTGCATGCATTGAATAAAAACATCCGACGACAACATTTTAGGTAGGCCTATAAGGATTCCTGCATAAGCATGCCGATTTCATACCTTTCTGTCAAAGGGTTCTCTCAAGTATCAATTTCTGCAATGGAAGTTTTTGAAAAAAAATGAACTCGAGAAAGTAGACTTCAAAGAATGATGACATTGATCATAACGCAATGCAATGCCAGTAGGTAAATCGCACTCAAAAGACTGAAGCAACTCTTGATCTCTTTTTCAACAAAATGACCAGCAAAGATTTCCGTCACATGGGCAAATAAAAAAATGCAAAATTTCGACCCTGAGGTGAGGTTCCACCCTTAAAATTGCCCATAAACGTTCCAGCCCACATGTGATGTGACGTAGGTACTGAATGGCATGCCATATCCAGATTTTCTTTGAACTCGTTCCAATGTGATGATAAACCACAATCAATTTCCTCTGAGGAGAACCAGTCAAAAAACATGAAAATAATATGGTAGCCAGTAGAAGGCCAAAAGCTTTACACGGCTCAATAAGTCTCATTCTGATCATTATTTTGCATTTGGTCAAAGCAAGCTGCAAATGCAGCAAAGGAATTATTTCAAGTTGGTTAGGTTTTCAGAGTATTTCAAGGTGTAAAAGAATGTTCCAGGAAATTTAAGAGGGAATCCTTTTTTGCAATTTGAACAGGGCATTACCTCCTAATCAACCATTTTCAAAACATTTCACGCTACTAAATGAACAGATAAGTAGCGATGGAACATTTGAATTAGAATAGGTAGGTCGGTACTTACGAGTACCTACACAACCAATAAATGTACTTACCTCATCTTTATTTGAAGCCATTGTGCGAGTCTTTTCCAAAGGAGAGGCCTTCAGGGGGTATTTGGTAAATGCCAATGAGTAGCACACACTACACAGGTGAGTTAATCACATTTTAAAAGGATTTATAATCTAATCATTGCCTCTACCCCATCCAACCCCTATCTTCCCCACTTTTGATTTGATTGTTTAGATCATGAGATCAGCACAACAGTCTAATAAATATGGAAAATAAAAAAAATCAATTAGGCCTATTGGTTGTTTGAAGGAGTTTTATTGTTCAAAGAAATGAAAGAATATGATCACTTTGTGGAAAATTGATTTATTTAATTAGGCCTAACCCTCGAAATCCCTGGGAGTCGCGGCCTCTTCCCCGCTCAAAAATAAAAAGATACTGCCATGTCACGTTGTCTCTGTTCATAAAATTGACGAATGGTGTTCAAATTCAACGATTTAGGTTTTTTGGAAACCAGAAGGCTTCCTCTACAACTCTTCCGCAGGTCATAACCATGTTGTAATGGAAAAAATTGCACAATTTTTGAAAACACCTGGCAGGAACTCGGAATTTTACAATACCGAAATTTGAGCACTTTTGTTAGGTACCTACCTACTCAAATGGTTTAAGAGTTTTACCCGACGAAAGGTTGGGATCATTAAACATGTGTGGAAGCGCTCATATTTCAGCTTTGCACCATTGTGAACCGCATCAAAAACCGCCGCTAAAAAGTTCAGGAGAAATTTAACTTTCTGCAGGCATCGCACCGTGGTCCGCCGTCCATTCGCATGTCTTTCGTAGTGCACTACACCCCCAAACACCGCAATGCACTTTTTGTGCCACGAAAATCCCGGAGTTCGTTCACTTCTTCTTTTACACACCATGGACAAACTATAGAGGGCTGCATGACCATGAATTTAAGCTTCAGACTAGGCCATGTTATCAAGATACCTAATATCAGTACCGCTCTTTTGCTTCTACAACGGTCAATGAATGGGATATGGACAGGGATGGCTAAGTTGGTCAAATTGCCCTGTAAGTATAAGTAGGTACTTAGCTCAAATCTACTAACCCTATACCAGGTACCTACGGCAGGTAGGTACCTGGAGAAGTCATTACTTTTCACCCAAAATAGGCAGGAATTTAGGTGCCCATCAAGGTGCGGGAACCTATCTCATTCCCTCCCTCGCTATCGGAGCTAGGTGGTTAGACTGGCCTCCAAGCAGATTATCTGCTTTTGCCCTCTACCCTCTGTTCGCTAGTTTAAAGTTCAGTGCTCCCCACCCCAGTTAAATAAAATCCCCACCGCACTCACTAAGTTCCTTAATATCATTTTATGGTTTACATTTTTTTGTATTAATGGTTTTCTCCTTTTTTCTCTTCCAACATTGCAATGGTCTGATCATTGCACACTTTTCATCTAGGAACCAAAAACTTAACAAATTAATACTGTGTCGTGCTTCAACACAATACCTAATTTGGTGCTCTTTTATTTATTCTGCTGGACTCTGCTCATTTTTCAATGTGACTACTGGCTATCATCGATTGGGCATTTCAATATGGTTGTTCCTCAATTCGCTGGATGGGAGCTGCAATTTTTGGACTGTTGCAAGGTTGGTTGAAATGCATGTTGTTGATTTACTTGGTAAATGGAAAACATGATTGAAGCATGGATAAAATAAAAAAAAACAAAATTGGGCATTGTCTAATAAAAATATTTGGCCAAAAACAGTAAAAAAAATGATTGGCTCTAATTTGAAAATTAAAAAAAAAACACCAGAAAAAAAGTATAACACATGTAGGCATAGGTAGGTATTATACGTGAGTTTTCTACGTATAGGTAGGTACGTCGTATCATACGTACGTATTTGTGTTTGAAACGTACCTACGTATTTTTTTTTCTGCTTTTTACCTAATAATTATACGTATACCTAATAATTAACGTATTACCTAATAATTATACGTGTGCAAAAATTTGACATGTGTGACACATGACTGGGGGGTGGAATTTAACAGGGATTTCAATTCTGAAGTTATTTCACAAGTCAGGGCAGTGTTGGATGAATTAACCTGAATAAGTTGCCGGAAATTATGACGATAGCAGGAAGCAATAATCATAACTCAAATTGCATTTTTTGGATTTTTGTGAAAAATGATGGCTTTGGATCAGCAGGCGATATGACCACGTCAAGAGGAAACTGTGACTTTGTTTTTTAACCTCTTACCACGTCAAGAGGAAACTGTGACTTTGCTTTTTAACCTCTTACCACGTCAAGAGGAAACTCTGACTTTGTTTTTTAACCTCTTACCACGTCAAGAGGAAACTGTGACTTTGTTTTTTAACCTCTTACCACGTCAAGAGGAAACTGTGACTTTGTTCTCTCAGTGAAATAAAGTTCAAATCAAGACATTTTTGTCCTGCAAAATTGAATCGTCGTGTGTGTGCCGACACGCGTCAATCTGTCGTCAAAGCCTTCGTGTTGGTGTCCG
>JASGXE010008034.1:0-17631 GCA_030068105.1 Sinentomon sp. SZTP_YWyxl
TACACTCCAGCTAGTATACGCAGGGAACAACAAATAATCGTCTGTCGATATTTTTCTGGATCACCCTGTATTTTTCGCTTTGTTTCAGCAGATAATTTTCATTGCGTAGATTTTTGAGGATTCCCTGATGATATCCAACTAGACTTGTTCAAATAAAAACAAAGATAGGGAACACGTGTATAATTATAGAAACGTAATCAGGACTGATCTGGACAAATTACCACCAGATTATGCAAAATACTCTTAGAGATATGTCTCCAACAGTGGCCAGCCGAGATTACAGACAGCTGTTGCGCTTATCTCAAGATACAGGGAACTCCAAATCATGAAAGCCCAAACAGCTTATTCCACTTTTAGGTACAACAAAGATACACTATATTCAAGAACGCTTGAATGGAATTCAGATTTCTGCACAACGAATGTGACCGAAAGTTGTGGACTGAGCACAGATATGAAAGTTTTGCAGCATATTTGGAAGGAGGAGCGTACGTGTACAAAGCCTTCTCAATGTATAGCTTCAAAAGGAATAAGGTAATAAGCCAAAATTATAGGCAATTTCAACGAACTTTATGAAAACTGGAAACGAATCATCAACAACGAGGCACAAATGGCCTCTATTGTGAACTAAAACTAGGTGCTGTAGATATCTAACCTTATATACACTGGAAGAAGATCACGGTCCAGACTTCAGGAGGGCCACTAATTCCCACGACGCAAGAAGACCGAAGTTCCGTCGATTTTCTGACCGGGTTGGAGCTTCCACCTGATCCTTGCCGATGAACAAACACACTTGCAGTTTTGTCCGGTCAAAGATCATCCTCAACAGCATGCTTTGATTATATTGATGAACTCCCGACAAATATTCAACCCCAAAAAGCGCCAAATCATATTTCCTTCAGAAAGCTGTTCCCATGCACCTTTACATGTTCCACCGATAAGATCGTGATATATTGTTTCTGGTGAATATTGGGATTTCTTTGAAAATTTAAAACAAGGCCAAACTGGCAAATATGCTGGGAAAGTCGTTTTTCCGTTAATTTATTCATCGGATCGGATTTAGCGCAGCTACAAACCTTGCAATTCATTTCACATTAAAAATTTGTAAGATTTTCTAATGAGACCGAAATACAGTGATGGCAAGCAGTGGTCATGCATAATTTTGAAGTCTGCACAATTTTGTGTGTCGGACTTCTCAGCCTATACCTAAATAAAGAGCTGCAAACGAAACCGCTTTTGTGCGACAATGTAAGAAGGCCTGTGAAATCTAAATTCACAAATCCAGAATTAATACCGACCCTCGTGGCGCAGTGGTTAGCGCGTCGGACTCGTAATCTGAAGATTGCGGGTTCGAATCCCAGCTGGGACACGAGATTTGCCGTGGCACTTGTGTGTGCATCCTCCCTCGGCGAGGCACGGTAAATGAAATTTGCCATGGCACTTGTGTGTGCATCCTCCTTCGGCGAGGCATGGTGAATTCGGTCGGAAAGACAGACTTAAGTGGCCAGTCTGTTAGTCCTTCGGATGGGACTTTAAGAAGGAGGTCCCGTGTGTAGCATCACACTGCGCACGTTAAAGAACACCTAGCTCCAGGTCCAAGACAGAGGCCTGGCAGGTTACATGAACACAGAAGCCACTTGGTATCACCCGCCGATACTCGACGTCGGTTCCTGCGGGTTGGCTGTGCCATAATACCGGCAGTATCGGCAGTTGTGACTGAGGTCTTGGAGCGGTGGGTGCTGTGGCAATTGCCCTCGGGAGTATGCCGGTACCTCGCCGGGACCCTTGATTGGGTGCCTGGAGCGGTGGGTGCTGGAGCAGCTACTCTCAGGTGACATTTGCCAGTACCTCGCCGGGACCATGGCTGACGACACAACAAAACATAAAACGGTCGGACCACCAGCCTAAGGCTATCTGTCCATAAGACCCAAAGAAGAAGAAGAAGAAGAAAACCTGTTGTTTGTGTACGAGTATATGGGAAACTACGATCGCACAGATATGGTGTGATATCCATGCATGTTATAACTAGTCCTCGTGTTATTCCACTTAGAACTCGCAGGAGTGAAAAAAGATTTGCATTCCTTATTGAAATCTCAAAAGAAAGAACTTAATTCGGATCACTCCTGTTTTTTTCTGAAATCTTTCAAAACAAAACAGCATTTCACGATTTTGTTTTCCATACCACAAGTAAAATCTGATGTGTCCCTGAATTCGTTTTTCCCAACAACTCTTCTTAAAGATTGTAGTGCTCCACCAAGGGATTCCCCACAAATTCGCTCAATCACTCGCATTAGAAAACCGCCACTGACACCTTGGCTATACTTTCTCAACAATCACTGTTTCCTGCCGCACGTATGTTGTCTTTTTTCTGCATTGTGTTTCATTCAAACTCCTGCCACGCTTTCCTCTCTCTTTTCTCGCATTGCGTTCCTTGGTGCCATATCATAGTAGGTACCAGGTAGGTACCTACTTGTGTAACACAGGTAGGTATATGCGAATACACTGTTCTGTTGGGCTTTTCGGCTCATCGATTCTGTAAAGCACACACAACGTTTTTTCACCAAATGTCACAATCGAAAACCTTCGTTGGTAGACTTTCTCGGTCACAAAGAAAGAAGACAGTCGCAACTTTTTCGCAATCATCAACATCATGTATTTAGCCAACAGAGAATTGCATACATGTAACATTCCTAAATAAAATTGTAATATCACAGTGCAGGATGCTTGGAGCTGGAAAAGCAAGGTGGATGAGATGGGTGACGAAAATTATTGCTTGAAAGTTGTTCTTGAAGTAAGGCGAGCTCCTAGCTAGGTAAAATGTGGGAAGTGCTCATGAGGCTCACAGAAAGGTTAACCAAATAGTTTTAGTGAACTTTTAAATATTTTTATTTAAAAAAAATTAAAAAAAATATTTTTATTAAAAAAAATATGTTCATAAAAACTTTTTTTGGTAGCGAAATATGTTCCAACCCCCTAACCTGATCCCAAAATCGCACAAAAATGACTCAATATTGTCCACAAGCGGCGGGACACAATTTCATAATGTAATCCCTGTTTTGTGATGAGGACTCGGAGAAAAGTGGAGACCTTCCGTGACAAAAATGCTCCCAACTCCTCTTTCCTTAAAACAGGGTGTCCCGAAAACATTTCGCCAAAATTCGTGGGGATTTTCCTGATGGCAAAACAAATCGAAATTTAACAGAACAAATATTTACTCCTGGCCCCCATTTCCATGTAGTAACCTCAGAGTCCACCTAAATGGGCCCATTTGGGATATACATGGGGGAAGTGAGATTTCATCGTAGAACCGTCAAATTTTCAGGAATGATTCTACGGATCAGGTAAAACGTAAAATATTATGTGACAAAATAACCTACGACCCAGCATTTTCACACAGGGCCGCCCCCAAAGATCAAAAAAGGCCAATTTGTGGTGGTCATGTTTTAACTGAGATATTATATTGTGAATCGCCGCACAAAAGTCATTTTTCGAGGAAAGATTCCTGAAAGAAAGCTGAACAAAAAATGTTCAGTGAAAAAATGTGCTCCGACTACCCTCCATTTCCAAGCAATCGCCACCCAAAAACCGATGAAAAGCGTCTCTTTTTCATGATAACTATGGCAACCGAGTGGGTTACCATGGCAACGTCGGAACCCCCAGAAAACGAGACGCTTTTCATCGGTTTTTGAGTGGCTATTACGTGGCAATGGGCGGTCGGAGCAAATTTTTCTGAACATTCCTTGTGCAGCTTACTTTTCGGAATCTGTCCACGAAAAATTGCTTTTGTGCTGCGACCCACTCTCGTAAAATCTCAGTAAAAACAAGACCACCAAAAATTGGGCTTTTTGGATTTTTGGGGCGATATTGCACGGAAATAGGGGATTTTTTCCAAGCAAAAATTTTTTCCAAGCACTTTATCAGCCGGAATATTTCCACTATTTTTGTATCGCACAGCTGTAATCATTACACTGGGTATTATTTTGTCACTGAATATTTTGTGTTTCGCTTGATCCGCTGAACCTGTCCTGAAAATTTGACGGTTCTGCTATGAAATCTTACCTCCCCCATATACCCCAAATGGGCCCATATTGGGGACTCTGCAATGGATGGAGGCCACGAGCAAAACTTTTTACTGATTAATTTCGATTTATTTTGCCATCAGGAACATCTCCACGAATTTTGGCGAAATGTTTTCGTGATACCCTGTATATGGGCCCAAAATTCTCATGTGCCCTGCCATTTGACGTATGCCCATCTTCTGTGTCACTCAGTTAACAGTTTTTTTTTTCAAAGGCCACTCGCAGAGCAAACTGATAGCAAAAGAGTCGACGATAATAATGTGCTTGGACAAAAAATTCAACAATTAAAATGTTCGCAGACCCCCATTTTGAAGTAAAGGCCCGCAAAAATCGACCAAATATGCTCTATGCGATAACCGATTTTCCGCTGACAATTACATTGAAACATAGGAATGCCTACAGCGCTGTCAACCAATTTTGTGGTGTTCGGTTATCTAATCTTAAACGGGGGAAAGGCCGGAGCATCTTTTGACACGGTGATTACTCATCCTCAGTCGTTCTAAGGGACCCGCCAGCAAAAATGGTGCCTGCTCTATGGTGTATGATATCAGTTCCCGCATGATACCCAAGGGCATCAGGTATGGATTTCACGGAATCGTATTCGTATAAGTATAAAGTAGCCGGCAGGTCAGAGAGCATATGTGAAATAATGTTTGTCTTGTCTAGTTTGCTCAGAAGTCATACATGCCAAAATCTGGGTTGCATGGCAAAATTGTACAAGTCCGCTACACATCCCATTTGGCCCATTTTTGTAAGCCGATGTCTCTCTCTTGGACTAGACTTACAAAAATGGGAGCAGTACCGTGATAGTTTTATGCTGCTTGGTTTGGGCGTTGGGAACAAGTGAAACACTCTGCATGTGACAGGCAGTAAAGGTGTACCTTGAAAGGTGACAAATTCCAAAATACAAATTTCTAAATACCATTAGTACAACATTCTGCACGCAACAGGATGTTGGAACAGTCCATTTCGAAGGAAATCTCCCTGAAATGACACGAGGGATGTTCAATAATTAGAGACTAGAAAGCCCGTCGACCTATCGGTCGACCTAACACCTATAGGCGAAACATGAAAATCACAACATGCAAGTCAAATGTTAGAAATTCTTAGGCATTTTATGTGTAGTTGCGCACCCCTGTGCTGTTTCTTCCGTCTGGATGCAGATTGCTGACAGAAAAAGGGAGCGGGGAGTGTTGCTGGGTGGTGGTTGCTGACCGATCCCTTCACCCTCCGGACGTCCAGCTTCTGGTTCTCTTGTTTCGGCGTGTGTGAAGGCTGAGGAGACGCAGAGTGCGAGAGCAATCGTGTGGAAATGCATGGTCGTGTGGAACGGCCAAAACGGCATGGAATGCATGACCATGCTTTGCGTTGTTTAAAAGCTTGAGGTGGAGAGGGCGGGCGTGATGTTCGGCCGCTGTTAATCTGATTCTGATTCTGATTCTGATTCTGATTCTGATTCTGATTCTGATCTGAATTTTTCGACCGATTTGATTTAAACTATTCTGTTCCCTTTCGCTTTTGCCGGGACTGTTTTGGTTTTTGCGGTTCTTGGTTCCCGATTCATTCGGTTCGATTGAAAATTTAAATTGTTTCAAACCTATCTTCAGTTTTTCCTTTTCCGGGCGGGTTTTTTCGGTTCTTTTGGAACAGGTTGCATTGAAAAAAATTAGTGTTTCCTAAATTAAAGTTTTGGAATCCACATTAAAAAACGGGCGGGAAACCAATTTTGCTTCTTTCCATGCTGCAAAATTATGGTTTCCTTTTTTGGTTACCGAAGGTAAAATCCTGCAATTGGAAACCCTCTGGAAATTTGGCCTTTTTTAATTTCTACCTAGCCTGGAAATTGGGTAAAAAGGGAAAAAAGGGAAAAAAGTTTCAGAGGCGAAAGTTGAATGGGAAAACCATGCATGAGTAAAATAATTCCGCCGCTACAATACCTATCGTTGTTTTCAAGGAGCGTTGAAACTTGAAAATGCGACGAATTATTGCTGATGAATTAGACATGAATTTGAAAGATGACAGTACGAATTATTCAGTGATTCTGTTCCTCGGGACTGGCCAATTCAAATGAAACTCAGTTCATTGGTCACTTTGACCCAGAGAGAAAATGGAAAAAACCCATTCTGTTATCAAAACGCTTCAGGTACTCAGGTAAACTTCTGCAAGCCGAGCCTAAAGTATGAGTCATCACATTTCCGGTGCTCCATTTTCGACCCTTTTCATCTCGCTTCCGGTTGAATCGTCGCGGTCTTCGTGATCGATTCCCTTTTTCAAAGGAGCCAGAGGCAACAGAATTGGCAATATAAACAGGGCGTGGAACATTCCAGCCAGCATGATCAGGGTGATTACTTTATGGAACACCTGCAAGAACAGCGAAGGCAAAAATGAGAGCACAAACACGCCCAAGATAGTTGATGTTCCTCCTTGGAGAATCGGCATGCTGAGGAAGTGCAGTGCATGTCGGAGTCTCTCTTCAGCAGATTTGTGTTCAGAAGATACGAAGGCGTAGCTGACATGCGCAGAAAAGTCGACTGAAAACCCGAGTCCAAGAAACAGAAAAAATAACGATGAAATATCAACACCGACGTTCCAATATGGCATGAATCCGAGAACTCCAAACTCAATGGATATCATCGAGAGTGCGACCCAGAAAGAGCAGATGAAGCTGGGGATGAGAAGCAGTGAAATTATCAGCATAACAGCTGCACCGCCGACGAAGAGCTTCACCATTACTGGTCGGATTCCGTAAAACTGAAAAAAAAATCAAGGATGGACTCTTAAAAATTGAAAATTCGCAGTTATCACCAAAGAAAACGGATGCATTCAGTTGTCTATCGTTAATCAGCGATGCTAAAGCGCAATGCAAGTGAACTCTGCTCCACACCTTTTGTCCCCATGGAATGACAATTCCTCGATCTTGCAGGAATACACAGAAAATACACATTTTGAGCGCATAAAAAAAATGCACTCTATCACGGTATGGTGACGTGAATCCTTTCCGATTTGCAGATCACAATTGGTGATTTTTCTAGAGTAGTATCTTTTTCCAAGTTGATATGCGTAAACCAACAATTAAAAATGGAAGTGAGCCACCCTTTCAACTTCGTACGTGTTTTTCTTGGAACATATATGGAGTTCAGCCGATGATTTTAAGATATACACGGAATGGTTTTAAAATTATGATGTTAACTCCATTTCCACATGCAGTTTCTATTTAAACGTTTACGCATTTTGCAGAGATCGAACCCAGGTCTTGTCGAATTCAAAACGCCGCCTTGCCGAATATCAGGACGAAGCCAGGAACAGTTCCTGTCTTTCGCCGGAGTTTGCGCCACATTTAAATTTACGCCAGCCACCGCAGCGGCTGTGGGTTTGATGATTATTCGGTAATTTTGTGCTAAAATAGGTGAGCATTTTTTATGGTAGCAGCTCTTCGTTAAACTCACAAGCTCTTCAAATGCAAAAGCTGAATTGAACACGAAACATCTGATTTTCGATTGGCCACAAATTCCATTTAGATCAATGATCATATCTCTGACGACGGTTTCGTCTGTCAAGTTAACTGCTTGAACGATAAAGCGAGATGCAAGAATTGCAGTCTTTCGTCGATTGAACAAGATATCTGACGGTAAACTTTTCATCGTTTGCGTTTCAAACGCCTGCAAATAGGAAGATAGGTACATCTTTTTGTCGGTATGTTGTTGGGGGAACTTGCACGAGTATTTCATGCAACGATCTCTTGCGTTACGTAATCTTCGCGAACTAAACCATACAATGATTAACATGGGTGTGAAAATAGAAAGTAGTTATATCGGTCAACTAGTTACGCTAAGGATGGAATCAATCGCCGTATAGCAAATGCATCGGCGCTCACTGCCACAGCAGGATCGATTGAAATAATTCGAGGATTCAGAATGGCGAATGAAATAAGAATTCAGCTGCCGTTCTCACTGTTGTCAGGTTTTTGTGTTAAAATGCTGCCTTGTTACCTCAATTGGGTGTAACTTATTTGTCAATTTGTTGGCAAGAGGGGGAGGGGGAGAAAAGTAATACAATAAATATGGAAGAGTTTTCCATGTTTATTGACGTGTCACCAGAACATTTTGTGACGAACTGCAACAAATAAACAAATAAACAAATTGAATTATGATACTTTCATATTTATTCATACTTTCGACAGAGCATGTCGATTGGCAAAACATTATGGCTTTCGGTTATTTCAATCGAGAAATCGTGGCATAAAATGTAGAAAGTGCCGAAACAAAGGCAGGCCAATCAGCCCTGCTGCAAAAGACCGCGAGCAAAATGTCTCACGAGGCATGCAAAATGCCTTGATCTTAAAAAACCTACATTTCATGCGGGGAAGAGTTTTCCATGTTAGAGCGAGGTTATTGTATTTCGAGACCGATCACTGCACGCTTTGATCAAAAAGCTCATATGTCCATTTTGTGAGGCAGTACATGCAGGCAGTGAGCAAAAAATGGATTTTCGTGCAGGCAGAGAGCAAAAAATGGTTTTTATAACTCCATTGAAGACGCTTGAGCTTGCGACTTTCTGACGGAAGAAAATGCGTTTTTCTGATGCGGTTTCCTGTCTGAAAAGTGTGGCGCAAGAAAAAACGTATCGTGAAACAGCCAGTGGCAAATTGAGTCAGAATCGTCCTCGAGGATATAGCCTGGAATGCACTTCTTGAGAAGGGCTCGGTGGTGATCACGAAACACGTTTAATTTTTATTTTACAACCGGGAAATTATTAGCTAGGTGAGACAGGACCTTTGCTCAGAAAACTTGCGCAGTACATGTGTTCACACTCCCCGAGGAAAAATGGTGAAAACGGAATACTCAAACGTAAACTCTTTTCTGTGAGGACTATTTCAATGAAAAGTGGACATGCATGAGAAATTTCAATATTCACCAGAACAGGTCAAGTTAAACTGGGCATTGAGGACTAAAAACTGCGGATTTGAAAGCCTGAAAATGGAGGTCTGAAAACTGAGCATTCGGCAGCCAAGAATCCCAAGTTCCCAACTTTATCCATAGATATTCTGCCCCAGATGTCAGTGAATTATGAAAACAGGCGATGAATCGAGCATTTGCTTTTGAGACTTGAATCGGACGAATCTTGTTCATTTCGAACGGATTTTTGGTATTCGAAAATTGCTTTGAAGAAATATTAGTTCCGTCACAAAATTCTTGAAAACGTTTCTCCTCAGTGCCAAGTAGGCATTTCACAAATACAAAGGAGCAAAGCTAACTTTCGGTGACCTTTCCCGTTGTACAGGTTCAAGCAAAAAGTTTATTGAAACCTCTTGCGTTTAAGAATTGACTTTTGATGTTTAAAACTCCGTCGTTTACACGCGCGAGCAAAAATGTACTGCTAATGATTCCACTTTCAAATTACACAGAAAAACACCCGAATGACAGGCCAATGTGAATTAGTTCAGCATCGGTATCCCATTCCTGCACCATTTTTCGAATATTCCAAAAACTTCCCAAAAACCTTGCAGCATATACACTTTACCTTGTGAACTTCCCTAACAAAGTCCACTTCATTGGTAATGTTGAGCTTCACATCCTCAAAAATCTCCATCCTTTCAACGTGATCTAGGAATGCGTCCAACCAGGATTCGGTGTAGACACCCCCAGTGCAGTATTTGGAGTTGGTGATGTTAGCTAGAAGGTTGTGAACGTCTTCGCGTACCTCTGGCTTAGAGTAATCCAGGTGCTCCCTGATGACAACCTAACAAGAAAGTGTAGAATTGAAAACTTAGCTGAAAGTATCATTGTAATAACAGTCGCATGATAAACTTCCTTAATCTAATCATTTGTGGCATGAGTTCGAACATATTGTAACACACAGGCATGTCAATCGGTTGCGCTCATTTGGAAATGTGTTTACTCTACAACAATTCAAATTTGTTTGCAAATGTGCCTACACTTTACAAATTAATGTGTTTTCACTCCTTTCCAATTGGTCAGTTTCCCAGAAGACTGCTTGAACTGGAGCGTAGAACCCGTTGAACTATTCTTGTGACTTTAGCGCAGGGTAAATGCCGAGGTCGAACAACGGTAATTCAGTAGAACATTTGGTAATAAGGAGGAGTTCGGGGAGTGAGATCAGACTACAAATTACACTTTTCACATGTTATATTTTGAGATCTCTGTTAAAACAATGGGGATCCTTTCAAACAGGAGTCATCAAATAGATCATCAAATAGAATGATGCACCGCATTGTAGAAACGGTGCAGTGATAAATGTCTGCCTGAAATATACATTTCCCAGGATATTTGAATGCTAAAGTTTGCTGAGGCCAGGGCCGGCCCGACCGTACGGTCAATCCGGCATTTGCCCAGGGCGCCAAATTGTTTAGGGGCGCCAAATCCGGGATAAAACTATTCTTAAATTCTTGTGGTTCGTCATGCATTCTTTTTGTTTTGTGATTGTGACGAATTCACTCCGTGTCATTGTCATATGTTCAGCTATACTTGCATATTTTTTCTGCCAATGACCAAAGAAATGGCGTCCTTTTGTCTGTTGTCATGTTCTGTTTCTGGCATTTCATTCTGCATCATGGCTGCAAGGGTGCACCGACCAATGGCAAAGAAATGGAACATCCACCACATGAGGGGCAGCTCTCCATTGTTTCAGATTGTGTATGAGCTAACTGCTGCGTGCATCTTCACCCTGCACATGCCTTGGATTCGGACTCTTGCCAATTGTCTTTCTGCTCCGTTGCAAGTTTGGGATCTGCATGTGTAGCTATTCTGCACTGGATAAAGAGTTCAGTTCCAAAAGACCTGTCTACGTGTGGAGTTGACCAAGTTCGCGGACGCGATTTGCGGTTGACAGGGGATAGTGAGTGGGATGTTGAAAACAATCAACAGGCGGACGATTAGTACTGGGTTGACAACGAACAACAGGCGGTGAAAGTGGTCAGGTTTGGTTAGCTTTTATTTAGAAAAACAAAAAAAAACTGCTGACACGTTCGCGAACAGCGCAAACTTGGCCACATTGGAAATGTTACCAAACAAAGTGCATTCCCAAGTGCAACCGAGCGTCTATCCTGTCATGCATCACACATCTGGGACCGTGTTGGAATGGGAATGGGGTGGCTGTCGCATAAAAATTCAAAAAGGGATCATTGGATGAAGGTTTGGCAAGCTGAAGACTGAATGGGGAAGAGGGATGCCTGCAAGCAGAAGTCAAACACTTTTTAAAATGGCAGCCCTGGCTGCACAAACTTCATTTTGACACCGCGGACGACTTTGCAATCGAGTGTGCTGGGGGGTTCATTTTGATTTTGCGCCAAAGGAAACAGGCCAACGCAGACATCCATCGACTGTGGGTGTAGGCCAATGCTGGATTCGTGCTTTTTCTCCATTGGGCGGCCTACGGGTTTTTTTCTTATGAGAACTTCATCTCAGCACCCGAGGTCGTAAGTAGGTAGGTACCTCATTAAGTTTGGCATTATTGTTAGCTTTGGCATGAAATCCGCTATCCCATCACCCCACTAGTGGAAGGTTGGGGTAATAAAGAGGTCATCAGAAATGATATTATCACTGCAGTTCACGAGAGCAATCTGTTCGAAATTTTATTGAGAAATTGCAATTTTGCATCCTAAATTACTCAATATTTTCAAAACCTCGGGACATCTGTGGAACGGAATTCCCAGACCTCCAACTAGGGGCACCCCGCAGCACCCCGGTGGGGCTCTGCCCCAGACCAATAAGTGACAGCATGCTCTCTGACACTGGGCTGGGGGCGCAAAAAATCAAATCTGCCCGGGGCGCCAGAAAACCACGGGCCGGCCCTGGCTGAGGCAACCGAAATGAGATTCAGAGAACGCCTGAATCATAAAAACAAACAAAAAATGAATTAAAATTATAAAAAATAAAATGATTGTCACAGCAACAGCAAGCAAGACGTTGATATTTGAAACTCTTTTCCTGACTTCAGTGCATGCAAAACCCTTCATTTGAATCGGATTCTTGAGCAAAAACATGGCAGCTTGCTGTAGATTAAAAGGAGATGAGAGATTTTTCCCATGCATACAAATGTCAAAACATTGAAATCGGATGTTTATGCCAATTGCAAGACACTCTAATCATTCATGATTTTTTGCGGAAAATAACACCGTGAAATACAACCGTCTCAAACCTGTAATCTCCTTGCATACTCCGAAAATACCTTCTCCTGTAGTAAGTAATCTTTAGCAGGAGAACCTTCGCTGAAATAGTTACTCTGAGAGAGGTCGTCTTCCAGTAATGTAATTCCGTAAGCAGCAGCTCCCAAATATATCAAATACACTACAATCACAGCTGCTTTGGCTTTGGGCATGGATATCCAACGGGCAAATTTATCTCTAAAGAACAACCCGACTATAGGCTCGCAGCTGTCCGGCGTGCATGTCCCGTCTGCCGATGTTCCGCCCGTCATCAGAAATCGAAAGATCCAACTTCTTTTTTCTGAGTGAAAAAAAAATAATCACCGAATATATTCCCCAAGGATCAATATTCGCCATGGAACGAGAATCGCCAACATCATTATCAACCGCCGTCATGAGCTGACGGTCATTCGGCCGGTGGCTTCAGGGCGATAAGGGAGACATCGTTACTCCAAACGCAGCAACAATAAGAGAATGTCCCACGCAACGCTTGTGACTCAATCAAACTTGCTGCGAGATGAAAAGGGAGAGAACTATAACGCTGTGTCTATCTTATTTACTCTCAATACCTCTTCTGGATGTTTATCAAATTCGACATAAATACATACCTGGAAGCCCAAAAGTCTTGGGCCATAAAAATGTAAATTTGCTGTTTTTAAGACATTTTGTTACAGGAAACTTTTTATAGTTCTGGCCAGGGATGTCAAGTTCCATCACGGTTTCCAGCCTGTCCATGCAATTGTGTCCATGCGTTCCAACTTATATTCTGATGCAGATCCTATTTTTCAGTTCAGGCCTGGTGATCTGGCCCGTGTGGCAAAATGATTGTGAAGAGGAATGTCCCCGCAAGTGCAGAATGATGGTTCTTCCAAGTGCAGGAACTCCAAGGTTGGAGCTGTAGATACAAACCTCACTGCACAAACAGAAAAATGTGGATGTTCGAATATGCAGGTTGTTGTTGCCCAGATCGAGCCCAAAAGAAAAAATCTTAATCGAACAACATTTGATTCAGGGAAGCCAAAAAGTCTTTGACCATAGCAAAAGTTTTAATTTGCTGTTTTATCGTACTTTTGTGATTTAAATCTTTCATAGCTCAAACCACAAAAATCACCACTTTACTCAGGACAACACTTTCCGATAAATGCGTTGATATCGCTGGTTAGAGCAAGAAAAGTTCCAGATGGCAAAATATGATTAACAGCTAATTTGCATTTTTCCTATGGCCAAAGAATCTTGGGCTACCCTGTAACGCGAATACGGAATATCCGGTGTATACTCGAGAAACCTATAGTTTCTGCGGGTCCCTATAGGCTACAATTCCATCATCACAGTTTCCTTATAGTTTAAACAGAGCGCTTGAATTGGCTCCTTGTCGGGCTCCATTCGCTTTCTGTGCGGGTAAAATTGAAATTTTAAACGAAAACAAAAACAAAGAGAAACTGCAACCGAAAATGAAGCGAGAATCTCTTTTCTGTGTATTTCTGCCACTGGAAAATTAACCTTCACAAACGTGAGCGGTCTGTGTCGTCAAAAGAAAACTTCTCGTTTTATTTGTGTTTTCATAGCACATGACTTTGTCATTTTAGCCGTTTTTTTGTTGTTTTGTTGTGTGAAATTTATTCCCTTTGCCCTTGAGGGTAATTTGCCCACACTGTTAAAATCATCTACTGATCCTTCACCTGGCTCCGCATCCAGCGGGTGTCGGCCCAAAAGCAATCTGAAAACTCATTTTGATTCAAAAGCCGATCGGATTAAATAACATTCAGCTTGTTGTAAAGTTAGGTGTGGGTTTGAATTATGTTCGAATGACAAAAATGCGTTCTGGCGGAATGCCAAAAGGCGCAGAAGTTGCACATTTTTGTTTGGTGTTCTCCAAGACCATTGTCCGACTCATTTTCACACAACGCAAATCTGTTTGGAAACACACAAATGTGTTGAATAAACGACATTTGTTCCCCAATTGTTGTGAATTTGACGCAGAAAAGTTGGAATTTTTAGGCGTGCAGCATCGGTTCAGACAATTTTTGTCAACTGCTGGACACCTGAAATTGTCCGGACGTATACACAGCGTGATGGGCGGGGAGATCCTGAAAACTGTCCGGACGTTATATACACAGCGTGACGGGCGGGTTGGACCGCCGTCTATAATAGTGGTCTGAAATGAAATAGTGGTCTAATTGCCTATTTTTTATCTCATGCAGTCAAGATCCTGTTGAACGCTGAAATAACAACTGATCCTGGAACGAATGGTAAGAAAAAATTTCATCTTCTCCATTTCAGGCTCAGATGCAGACAGAAACCTCTGAAATGAAGAAGAATATTGAACATAGAACGACAAATAAACAAAACCTCTGAAATGAAATAGAAAATAAAATCTGAAACAAACAGCAAAGGAGTTAAACATGGAAGAGTCAAATTTTTATATGCGCGAATACGATGCCTGGAAGATTGGCAAATTGAGAACCGCGATATTGCTTCAAACAAAAAAGACAAGCAAGAAATCTGGGTGACCTTTTCCAGGTGCGCATTCCCAAATACACCGATATACGAGTACTCCTGTGTGAACCTCATGGGCGTCAAAACCCTCGGGGAGCACCCAATGGGGTAAAGGACGTGAAAACCTCTAGCGTTAATGTGCCGCTACACCGACAGCGTTGAATTCGAGTATGTCATGTGAAAAAATGTTCAGTCCACTTATCCGGCCTATCATTATCACTTTATGCAAACTAACCGGCTTGTACAGGAGGAACTGCCATGATGCATGGAATCAAACCATGGCGGTTTTGAGCTTCTGCGTATCCGGACTTTGCCATACAGGCGGCAAGGAAAGTGACGTGGAAAATCAGCGTCGTCAAAACTGCGGCCGCTGCGTGTGGAAAGAAAATGGTAAATGCAGAATTTACGCGATCAAATTAATCGGAGAACGTCTTTGCGAAAAAGATACCAAAAAAAATTTGAAAAAATGCGGAATTAGTCTAAAAGGGCCAAAAGGAGTCGATATATGAAAAATGATTACCTTTGACCGTGTCCCCAACCCCCGAAATCCCTAGTTAGCCCCCTTTGAATCCACACTATCTCTACAGAGAAGAGTGCCACAGGGCCTCTCCGAAATCCAATAATTACTAAAACGCGGAAACTCGATTTGGTAAAATGCGGAATCAGCACGCAATGTCCGAAGGGAGCAGAGATACGAAATATAATGCCCCTTAATCCTGTTCCGCACCTCCTTTAACCCCAAGTAAGCCAAGAAACCCACCCCTAGAAAATCGCTATGTATAAAAAGCGTCCAAGCTTCGGGAAATCCGGTTAGGTTGGGTCAGAGGTTACGTAAGGTACATTGTTACCGAGAATGCATACCAGACAAAATGCCAGGCAAAATTAAGCAACAAAAATATGCATACAAAAATATGCACATATTTTTGTCTCAAAATATTTTTCAAATTTTTGATTTTTTTTTTCAAAAACATTTTTTTCTCACAAAAATTTATTGGATTCAATCTCCAACCACCAGCCTCTTTTCCAAGCGGACTCTGGTGTCCTGGCATGCAGTCTCGGGTTAGGTTTTATCTGGAACGTCCATGCCTGGAACGCATTGGACAAACGAATTTGTCCAGAACGGATTGTACTGACCAGGACGCATTGCACTAAAACGCACTGTGGACCAAACGAACCAAACCCGACGCTAGGTGACCCCGAAGTATAACAGCTGCATGAGGTAAAGAAACCGCGAGATGAAGTTACCTGCGTATGTGCAGAAGTTCGCAAGAATAGGGTACTCGACATAACTTCCGATGCAGAAGCAAATCAGATCCGTCAAAGAGGTGATGGTAATGGACACTCCGGCTTCTGCCATCATCTTTGACATCCTTAAAGGAACAGGGTCTGTCACTGGAGTCCTTCGCCACCCTGCCAGCATAACGTAAGTGTCATCCATTCCGATTGCTTGAAAATGAAATGAAAATGGTCGTTTTGCCTTGAAAATGATCGTTTTGTCTTGAAAATGACCGTTAAAGATGAGAAATTCCAAACGCCAAGAGATTTGCAAAGTTTAGTTATGCTTCTGGCTCACCAATTTCAGTTTATTATCATTGTGCAGCACACCTTTCATGTCTCTGAAAATTGATTTCCCTCAGCTGGTTAGAAGAACAAAACATGTTTAATTTCGCTGTCCTTTAGTTTCGCTATTCTTCCTTTGTTTTTAAGTGTTTGTCACATTTTACTGCCGAGTCTTAACATTTGACTAGATGACAATATTAATAACAATAATAAAAATGTTCAGATTTCATTCTATTTGTCTTTGACATTAGGGTTGATAGAAAATAGAAGAAGGTAAACAATGTTCATAAAGAGCGACTTTTTACATCGTTGTTTATCTGTCGACATTTTGAGAACTTTCACTATACAGGAATTTTGAGAACTTTCACTAAAATATACAGGGTGGTCCTGAATTCCTGGGAACAACCGATAGGACGTGTTCCTCATGTCCGTAGAAATCAAACTTGTTCAGTGACAAAATTGGCTCCGACCCCCCATTTCGGAGATATGACCCCTCAAAGGTCCCAAATTGGGCCCTTTTTGGGGCCCTGTGGGGGTTGATTTATTTGTCGGAGAGCTCTCATTATTTGTAAGCGTGCTCCCCAAGACAAACTGAAAAGAAAACATCCAGTGACAAAATGCGCTCCCACCCCCTATTTTCGAGATTTTTCCACCCAAAAATCCCGAGGGGAGCCCTTTTTGGGTGCCTATGTTTTGGGTTGATTTTTGCGTTGCTCAATGCTCATTTTTGGAGACCATGTTCTCCGTGATGAAATGAAGAAAAAAGATTCAGTAAAAAAAGTCCTTACGAACCCCCATTTACGAGATATGGCTCTCCAAAACTCCCGAAATCAGTTTCCAAATTGCGAATTTTTGGAACTTTGGGGAGCCATATCTCCGAAACCAGGGGTCGTAGGTGATTTTTTCACTGAATCTTATCTCTTTAGTTAATCTTTGGGAATATGCTCTCGAAAAATTAGCACTGAGCGACGCAAATATCAACCCCCAACATAGGCATCCAAAAGGAGCTCCCCTAGAGATTTTTGGGTGTCCATATCTCCAAAATGGGGGGTGGGAGCGCATTTTGTCCCTGAATGTTTTCTTTTCAGTTTGTCTTGGGGAGCAAGTTTGCAAAAAATGAGAACTCTCCAACAAATAAATCAACCCCCACAGGCCCCCAAAAAGGGCCAATTTGGGAACTTTGAGGGGTCATATCTCCGAAATGGGGCGTCGGAGAGATTTTTTTCACTGAACAAGTTTGATTCCAACAGACATGAGGAACACGTCCTATCGGTTGTTCCCAGGAATTCAGGACCACCCTGTACATTTTGATATTTTCGTAGCAGGGTTGAGAAA
>JASGXE010008035.1:0-18700 GCA_030068105.1 Sinentomon sp. SZTP_YWyxl
CTTAAGTGGTATTGCACCCGGATTTGTGCAAGAAATGTCTGCATTCAGGCCAGAAAGTGGAATGAAATCATTGATCAGAGATTGGTTTTGACCAATTCAATTCTCACATCCATGTGAGTGCCCTCAACCCTGCAAAGTATGATGGTGGCGTTTTTTGTGTGACCCCTGACCAACTCTGAGAAAACCAGGTATAAGTTTGAAAATTCCTAAAAATGCATTTTTCTTCGGTTCTGGCAGGGCAAGGGAATATGCAAACGAGTATCTTGGAGATAGAATATGTCATACTTGTGCAAATTTCAGAATGCGCACATTGAAAATTAAATGCGTAATTATTGTGCATGGTTGGGCATTCGGTAAATGAATTGCTAACATTCGTCTAAACCAGTTCCTGATCCATAATTTCTTTCCACTTTTGGACTCAAAGACATTCCCGGGAGCTTCAGTCCTATGTTGCATTTATAGGCAGGATTAATGCAGGTCTCGGGCCTGTTAATGGGCAAATCACAGTGATTTCACACATTTTCATCCTGCGACCACTCTATGCGACTTTTCAAATAGCCTAATAGAAATTTGTACCTTCACCTATAACCTTTTGAGATATCCGTGAGAAACTGGGCGACGTGAACTGTTGAACAAATGACTAAAGGACATCGGGTTCTACCAAAACTTGAGAGGGGGTTGATGAAAACGAATATTTTAATCCCATATTTTCAGCTCTCTCGGAGGAACTGCTTAGCAACCTCTGCCCCTTTTCCCATTGCAGGTCGCATTTGCAACAAACCATTCTGTAACTTGACAAACCCAGAACAACTTATGCTGAGTATCGCTTTTTACTGCAGATTACTTCCTCCTTATCAGGGCTCATCCAGTAACAGCACAATGAGGTTTCAATCAAGCCGATGTTGTTTACCTTCATGATATTGCACTGTTTTTATTGTCTCTCTCTCTCTCTCTTTCTAGTGGTCTCTCCCTGCACACATTCCACGGCAACTTCTTTGTCCGTTCAACGGACCTCCTCTCCCTCCCAAACGTCAATCCTGACAGTGGTTTCGGCATGCAGATATCAATTGACGATTCACTTGCAAGCATGCAACACGTATGCTTCCAAGCAGCCTTACTCTATACTTCGTCGAAGGGTGAGAGAAGGATAAGGGTGCACACCCTTTCTCTGCCCGTCACAGGGAACATCATCGATGTGGTGCATTCTGCCGACCAACAGTGCATAATTGGTTTGCTAGCCAAGATGGGTCAGTTATATTCGAGTGATATTGAATTCAAAATTTGTTTGGTTGTCTTTCTTTGAAAATTGCCTTCCCTGGAGGACCAAAGGCTGACTGTGATTTCATGTCAACATGACCAAAAGCTTATTATTTACATTTCGTTTCATTCAGCCGTGTGAAATTCGTTTTTCATAATTCCAGAAGGCGCCGTGCTGGTAATAAGCGAAATTTGCTTTTCAGTTTTTAACCGATGCTCTCTTAATTGCTTTCTTTGGTTCGATTACTTTTTTTTTCAACAATTAAAACTGGATTAGGTAGTTAATCTTAACTGGGTGTTGCTGCGCTGACTTGCGACACTGCTGTCCATGCAGCATCTTTGATAAATTACCTTTGCCTATATCTTTGTGTTAATGTTCTATTGCCATTTTTACCAATTTTACTCATGCCAGCAGTTGAAATGCAATGGTTAGTTACGCATTGATTGTTCACATTACGCTTTTGAACGGTAATTTTGACTTGGGGTGTACTTCATTCTACCCAGTCTTATTAGGACCCCAAAGTGTATCAGAAGCTTCTGCATGGTTGACTTGCGGTTTCATGAATTCTAATGCAAATAAAGCTTGGACGATGCACTCCGATAAGCGCTATCTTGCAAGTTTGGGAAAAAATGTAATTGTGGCAAATTCATTGTAACTTCTCTTTCTACCGTTCACAGGCGTCGATCGCTGTGTCTCGTCATCTGTGGCCGATGCAAGAGATGCATTTGTCAATGCGGTTGTCGATATTCTGTCAGTTTATAAGGCCCTGGAGAACATTAGCTTTCAAAGCGGCTCTCTTCTGGCCCCGTATGCTCTGCGAATTTTGCCTCTCTATTTGCTGGCATTGCTCAAACATGTGAGTTTAACTTGACAACTGACGTCTTTTGGTTGCGGGGTTCGGAGATCCAGGGTGTCTATTATAGACCTGGTAAACCTGAATTTGTCAGGGTATTTTACCATTCTGGAAAATTCAGGGAATTTGTGAAAGTTCCCTGCAAAGTCTGGGTTTTTTTAAATTTCTCTTTCTCAAGGAAGTAAAGTCTCTGTGACTTTGGAACAGGGCTTAACGCAATTTATTCATCTTCTTTTCTTTGCATTGCAATGCAAGGTTCGGCCACACTTGGGGCATATCAAACGAAGCCAAGTTGTAGGCCTTGTTTTTCTAGTTTCTTTCAAAATTTATTCTGGCCATTAGATATGCTGAAAGATAGAGGGCAATGAGAACTCAAAATGTTAGGAACTTTTAGAATTTCCTTCTGGAAATCCTGGAAAAATCAGGGAAAATGGTCTCTGTCCAGCTGTAGAGACCATGATTTTCACCAGGAAATGGTTTATCATCCTCATTGGCATTGACCTCCGTAGAAATTTCTGGTCGCTGCACCATATTTCCAGGACGTCACGTCCTCATCATGCATTGCTTTGCTGACGCTGAGGAACTGTCGTCTGCTCAGTGTCAGCACCTGATGATGGGGACGTGGCATCCCGGAAACGTTGTGCAATAACCAACAATTTGAACGGAAATCAAATTCAACCACAATGGTCAACCACTTTCACGCAGGTAAGTTTTATTTTCCAATTTAGTGCAGCAGAGCTGACGTTTCGGAGGCATCCCGCTCTCTGTTGACAAAGCCAACTAATGAATCGATGAAACAGACGACAGTTGAAACTCCATGGCGCATTCTACATACCCAATATCGGAAGTCACGAGTTGTCAGGTGGGATAAAAATGCAATATCGGAAGTCAAAATTGTCAGGTGGAATAAAACCATATTGTCTTGTGGAATAAAAGGAGATTTAGCACAATTGGATGGTCCTTCATTGGGGGGCAGGAAGTGGGGGGAACACTAGTTGGCAGTGATGAATGTTTGCGTGAGGTTGTGGAGAAGAGGGGTCGCCATGCCAGATGAAGTGAAGGCCCCAGGTTAGCTTCGTCAATGGAGAGCGGGATGCCTCCGAAATGTCAGCTCCACTGCCCTAAATTGGAGAAGAAATCATCAAGTGAGTTTCCTCCTGCCTCAAGTTCTCCAAGTTTCCGCCCCGCCTATGGCGACCTCAAGTTTTATTTTCTTTCTCATCACGCCTTTAGGGAATTTAGTTTGTGTAAAAGGCAGTGCATTTTACCAGGGCAAAGTCCATGGACAATCTTGTTGCTTTGGTCCAGGCATTGTTGTTTGGCATGCATTCATCCAGGATGAATTCGCATGGTGGTATTTTGATGTGCCCATGCAAAATTTAACGCTACCTGTTTTCTCTGAACTCGTTGCAGATTGCAACTGCAACAAATCATGTCGTTTTTGCAACACGTGAAGTGGTGGCAAAATAAATGTACCGATACATGTGTTATTCCCATTATGCTGTTGCCTCCGAAACGTTTTCTTCCTTTTTTCCTCTCATGCAGTCGGAAGAAATTAAAGCACCAGATTTGAACAAAGTGTGCTAGAGGTGTCAGATTTTGACCTCTGTTACAAAAGAGGATGTCCAATTTCTGCAGCAAACAGCAGATAGATCATGACGGGGGTAACACTAACTCCAGGGATAAAGCGAATGCGAAGCAAATATTTATCTTTGGATTAGATGGGAAAAATTTGCCTTGCACTGGCGTTACCTCCGGAGTTAGCATCACCCCCGACATGATCTCTCCGCCGATAGAGTTTTTGCCAAAATCTGAACGGTCAATTTTTTACGTACATCAATACATTAAATCTGTTGCCGTGATTCATTGTTGTGAAAAATGTCAGAGGAAGTAACTAGGTTTGCAAAGGACTTGTCGTGGGATGCATTCTGCACAGACGACCCCCTCTGTGAGCATGTTTGAGTTTTGCCCCACCGATTGACGAAATAAGTTTGAAACCGGACCACAGGCCTCTAGTTGATTTTAGAGGGCCAGGCGAAAGACATTTGTTTAACGAAACCTCTGAAAATCAAACCCCCTTGCAGCACAGAGAAATCATGGATGGCGTTAGTCTGCCAAGAAATGTTGAGAATTATTAGCCTGTTGTTACCAGTACCTCGGTTTCAAACAATTATTTTCCAATTATTTCCAATCCTCCTTCCAGGTTGCCTTCAGAACCAATCCTCCGACGAGGCTAGACGAGAGAATCTTTGCACTTTGTCAAATGAAAACATTGCCGCCCACTGAATTGATCCAATATATCTATCCTGATATGTATCCCCTGCATTTACTGATGCTTCAGGTAAAACTCCTGGCAAAGCAGATGTTAGAATGATTATCTAATTGGTTATTGTTTTTGCAAAAGTTTTGCTTTTGGCAAGTTTTGTTGCATACGAAGGGAGATCAAAAAGTTCCTGGCTTTGCCCTCTTCTTTTTGCTTAAAGCCTGTGATATTTGACTGATTTGTCCCTCAGCCCTTCCTTGTTGGGTGGACAGAAATTTGCGTCTTTGGATTGCGTCGTTCCCAATTTATGCCCCTTTGACTGGATCAAGGTCGTTGGCTGGTGGGCAATGTGAGAAAATCGAATAACGTGCTGTCACCAAGACTTTTTCATTGGAAAGGTAAAAAACCAAAGGGGAACTTTGATGACGTGGAAGCACTTTATGCTCAACAGGTCCTTAAATTCCACTGCCAAAATGTGCCTCACGTTTCAAGTGCACTCAAAACCCTGGAAAAGTTTTCGGAAGGTCTTTCTTTCGGCTTGGTTTTTATTGTTTAGGAATCCGAAGGGTTCCTCCAAACCCATAACTTCGAAGATGGGAAAATGACCCAGGGCATCCATCAGTGAGATGTTCTCGTGAATTTAAGGGTGAAACCCGTGGAAAAGGGCACTTGAAAAAAAAATAAAAAGAGGTTTTGATGGATCGGGATAATGCAGCAGAACACAAATGCACCTTTGCACACAAGGTGGCAAAAGATTACCAGCAGCCCATCATTCGATTTCGTCACTAACCTCCATATTTTCACGTTTTTTCACTTTACCAGTGCTTCTTTTTCCCGAAATTTAAAAAACTTCCGGGTAGAAAGCATTTTTCTAAAAGGGAACTTGTGAAGTACACAGTGTCAGCAAGGTTTTTAGGGCACCTAGCGAGCGTCTACCTTTGAAGCCTGAAGAAGTTTACACAAAGATGGCACATGTGCGTCATTCAGGGAGGGAGTTGCATAGAGGTTGGTGCAAAAATTCATTGCTCTCGGAAAAAGAGAACTGGCAAAAGCCAGTAACTTTTTGACCCCCCTACGTAATTTTCATTCGTTTGTGGAACAGAAACTGAATTAGAAATAGAGCATTCAGAAAACATCAAGGAATGGTCTAACTTTGGTTTATTGCTCAATTTTCTTGTTGCTATGATGAATGGTTTAGTGAATAATCATGATTGCACTGCGACATAAAGTAATAAAATGTCGGATTTGCTCGATGTTTTTAAATTCACGTGAAAATAACCACTGGCCAAAAATGTCTAGCTTTCATCATGAAGGTACCACCAAAGATTTTCTGCTGTGGGGAAATGCAGTCACTTCGCAGATTGGGTTTCGTTGGGGTCCCAATTTCTGGACTGCCAAGTTTTAAGGGCGTACTCATGATATCTGCTCAATGGCATTTGTGCACGAGGTCCATGGCAAAAATGAAACGTTTCTGCTGTCCTCACATTTTCTTAAAATGTTTAGTAAAAACCATTTAGTCAAGACGAGTGTTTCGGCAAATGTTAAGAATTCTTGCAAAATAACAAAAATGAATGGGAGTGAGCTACGTATTTCGGCTTTTTAACCAGGGGCGGCTTTGTCAAAAATCAACATGTTTGGTCCTGGCTCAGCATTTTTGATTCTGGATTTTCCATGGAATAGTGCTTAAATTCAATTTTTCTTTTTCGTTAAAATTGCAAAATTTGTCCTTTTGAGCATTCTGTGGAATTCTTTCAAAATCTGCCTTTTCACAAGGTTTCCATCCAATTCGTTCAAACTTTTTTCTCTATTTTTTTCTCTCAGGCAAAAAATATTAAATTTTGGTTTGTTCCTGTCCACTTAATTTTCTTTCAGGCAAGGCCATCTGTAAATTATGAAGACGAGAATGAGCCGATCCTGTCCGCCCCCCACTTCCAACTTTCTGCCGAGAAAATAGATGCCAACGGTGCCTATCTGCTTGATCTGAATGACCAGATGATAATGCTTGTTGGTCGTGCTGCCGGGGACGATTTTGCTAAGAAGATATTTGATTTTCCGAAAGTACAGAATATGCCGGAGATAGCTGTAAGAAGAAGGAAGCTATGTTTTTTTACTGCTGAGATTTTCTTAATTTGAGGTTTGTTTTCTCGCTTGTGTATTCAGAATGGATCTCAGCGTTTGGCAAGCCTTTTGAGGTTGTCACAGATGGTGTCTGTGCACACAACCGCTCGTCATGTATATCGATGGTTTAGTTCAGGTTCAAAAAGATTCCCTGAATTTGCATAACATGCATTTTTCTGCCTTTGGCACGTACTTGCTTTAAAAATTGCTGCCGCACACAGAAAAACAAACAAACCCATAGTTGCATTTTAGCAATGCAGCGGACAACAGTGGAAATTCCAAGGAAAAAGGACGATGTAAAATGGAACAAAATTAAACGAACTGAGTTGGTTTCAATGGGCAAGTGTCATATTGATTGACTCCATTGATATGCAGTCTTGGCCACGTAATAAAGGAATTTTGGGCCATAGTAAAGAATATGCAACAGATGTTAATGTTTCAACCTTTCGATTTTTTTTAATTAAAAACAAAGATTTGCCTTCAACTGGAGAACAAATCGTCAAGTGAGTTTTCTTGTTCTGCTTCAAGCTCTTCAAGTTGCCACCCCACTTATGGCGATCTTTTACCACAAAGACTTAACTCAATTTTCCTTTTTTATTATTTTTCACGACAGTATGAGTTGCCTGAATTGGATAATCCAGAATCTAAGCTCTTGAATAGATTCATAAGTGAGCTTCAAGCCAGGAAATCACATGCAGTTCCTATCCAGATTGTCAGGTATGTGCTATTTAATTCATTTCGGAGTCGCTTAAAAATTTAGGTAATATCGATTCCATTTTACTGGTTTAGGTACTTTATGCATTTGACAAAAAAATTGTTCATTAATCATGAACCCATCCACCTCAACAAGGGGAGACTTCCGTTCCTTGAAAATGGCCATTTAACATGATTCGGGAAATTCCTCAAGAGGGCGGCAAAGGTAGTTCTGTCGGGCTACAGTGACACTGGGGAAAGGGGCACTGTTCACACGAAAGAAGTCAAAATCATCGGACAGTCAGGAATGGCAAGTCAATCCAATAGACGGGTGTCACCGTCTTGCTATTGTCTAAGATTTTACTCCCAATCATCCTCAACTTTTTGCCATTGTGTTGTTTTTAATTGGTTTTTGTTCTCACTTGACGACATCGTTAGAATTAAATTGTGTCTGGCACCACGATCTGTTTTACAAACACCGAACAAACAATTACCTCATTTGAGGCCATTGTTGGATCGATCGTCAAGTTTTGCTGATGACGTTTCCAGTAAAACTTGATGATGCGAACATAAACCGCATCATAAAGACTTGAGAAAGACAACTATTCAGGGGTAGAAACTTCCGATTCCACAATGGCCTCAAATTAGGTAATTGTTTGTTCAGTGTTTGTGAAACAGATCGTTGGGCCAGACACAATTTAATTCTAACGACATCATCAAGTCAGAACAAACACCAATTAAAAACAACGCGGAAAAATTGCAAAAAATCCTCAATAAAATTATATTATAGGAAAAGAGGATCATTTTTCAGGGGTGGTGTGGCGTATGCCCTCCCCCCGTTGGATTCATCCTGAATTCTGCTGGTATTGCGCTTCTTTAAATTCGTGTTCAGGTCGAATGGTTGAGTTCATCTGGCGGAAAAAGTCTCTCAAGAAAGGGTTGAAACTATCAATTAGCTGAGGTTGTCGAGAGACTTCTTCGACACCCTGGGCTGTTTCGACTTTCACGTTCACGAGTGGGGTCGTTGCTTTTGCCAAAGGTCTTGAACTTGCTGGCACTGATACGGTTGCATGTCCACACTGCATTTATTGCATTTTTCCCACGAATTGCACCAATTTATTTGTTTCTTTCAGGGAAGATTCGAAGTATCGTGCACTGTTCATCGAGAAACTGGTAGAAGACCGATCTGAGAGCGGTTTTGCGTACTATGAATTTTTACAGCACTTACGTTCTCAGGTGAAATGAGATGCTTGTAAGTTATCGTAAGCCATGCCACTGTTGATCGTGTGCTCTGTTGATAGCAGAATATGAAGTGCTTCAAGCATATTCAAATAGGGGAAATTGTAGATTTTGTTAAGTATCGATGAGTTAAATAAATAAACTGGTCCTTTATTTTTACTGTAAGTAATGTTGGTTGATGTGGTGGGAGCTGTGTGCTTGACCCCCATCCCAGAACGGTTTTCTTTTTCTTTTTTCAGAATGCTTCAAGCAAAACTCAGATATACCCATTTCATTGTGGCTCTGTTGAAAAGGGTATAGTTTACTTCGAAGTCTTTTCTTACTCTGTAAAAAATGCAGCCAATTTTCCACATTTGTTGCAAACAAAAGACTTTCAACCTTCGGCTTTCCTCTGTAAGCGGGGATCTTCCTCTCTGGGTGAATATGCTGAACAACTTCGGAGGTGAGGCCGGGTGAAATTATTGGTTCTTCTCCCGCCAACATTCAGCCGAAAGTCAAAAGCCCCAGCTTGGAGTTTGCAATCATGCAAATTAAGACATCTTGTTAGCTTTGACAGATGAATCCGCACTCCCGCTCGCCTTGCTCCCGCAAATGCTGATGGGAGAACCGTAAATCTGTTCAATTTACTTCCTTTTTGCCGTGAAAGAAGTTTTAGTTCCTTGAGTTTTCAGTGCAAAGTAGGCATTGTTGATTTTTTTTAGTACATACTGATTTATCTGTAGTGGCCTATCTGTTTCTGGCTAATGTTTCTTTGTAGTTTCCCTGTTTGTTATGGCTAATTTTATTTCATAGTGTGCTTTATAGAATGAATCATTATTGCATTGTTTTTATGATGCTGGAGCATTGCCTTAATCAATCAATCGATCATCTTAATTTGCAAGGCCGAAGTCCGAGTGCAAATCAACACAGAACAGTGATGGGGAGCGATACACTTGCGGTGGTACATCAAATTGTGTCTGGCGCCACGATCCGTTTCACAAACACTGTAAATAGTTACCTGATTTAAGGCCATTTTAGGATCGATGTCACGATTTTTCTGACGACATTTCGACATGATCGCTGTCGCTGGTGTTGTACAACTGTCGCACAACACCAGCGGCAGCGATCATCATGTCATCAGACTTGAAGAAGACCCCAGCCCAGGGGTCGAAACGTGGTCAGAAAAATCATGACATAGATCCTAAAATGGCCTGGAATCAGGCAACTACTTACGGTAGTACATGGTACAAAAAGTCGAGATTTTGCAAAAATAAAAAATAAAAAAAATAGCAAGTGCACACCAATATTCAACGACATCATAGTGATTTCACCTTCCATGACATGATATTATGCTTGAAGGCACCCACATTCATGTCGCTTTTTGATCAAAATAGCTCCCAACAAAGGGTGTTCCAATCATTTATGGTTCGGACAGCAAAAGAATGCTTCCCATTATTTTGCGGCACGCAGCGGGACAAAGCTTGAAAAAACATGGATGAATCCATCAGAATTATTTGGTGGCAAATACTGCTTTATGGAGGACCGGCGGCCTACATTTGTATGCTTCAAGACTAAACCAGCCAACCCAGCAACCTTTTTACGAGGTTTTTAGTGATGACGGAAGAAAAAACTGGGTATTTTCAGGGAGATGTAAATGATTAGCCTGCAGGATTCCACTTCGCTCGCACAATCCGGCTTAATTTTGCAAGATGGAGTGGCCAATTTGCATGTTGTCATAAACCAGAGAATTTAAAGATATGTCTCTAAACTCCCAGGTCAACAAAGCCCAAAAGTCTTTTTAGCCATAGGAAAAATGTAAATTTGATCTTTTTAACATACTTTGTGCTCTGAAACTTGTTCCAGCTCTTATCCATGGATGTCGAGATTTAATCGTAAATTATAGTCCCAAATAAAGTGGTGACATCCGTGATTAGAGCAAGAAAAAAGTTTCAAAGCAGTCATCGAGGTCTGAATGCTTTCGGGGCCACTTTCAGACTCTTCCAAGTTGTAGTCTTGAGAGTGGGTAGGATAAAACTAAAGTAATGCTCCGGCAGCGGTCTATTTTCGATGCGACATTAGAGATAGCTCCTCACTTGGTTCGGAACTTGTTCATGTTTTCTTCTTCATTTTTTTGTTGACAAGGTGCATTACTGGTTTTAAGTTTGCATAATGTTTTGCCATTTCGTGGGTGAAATTTGAACTCGTCGCTATAGAAAATCGATTTGGTCAATGTTGTAAAGATAGTGAGCAGTAGTCGCCCTTATTTTACACCACAAATGCATGTATCGGAAAATGAGAAGTGGTGATGACCGACAGGCAGGATCTGATATTCTCGCATGGGCTGCTTCAATTTTGTTTTCACAAATGATGCTCCAATTTTTGTCCTTTCCCATAAATGGCAATTCCCTTCAGCAATATTTCAACATCTCACTGCGGAGCGATCATGACAGGGGTAACGCAAACTCCAGAGGTAAAGCTAATGTGAGGCAAATATTTATCATTAGATTAGATGGAAAAAGTTTGCCTCGCATTGGCGTTACCTCCTGGGTTAACCCCGTCATGATCTCTCCACCATCAATAATTCTCAAATTTAAAGTATTCACCATAACACTTGCAAAAGGGCATGTACCCTTTTGTCAAAAGCCTGTTCTGTACTCCCCAATTGGGTAATTTCGCAGGCTGAAATCAGTGCAGTTTAATTGCTTTGCAGCAGCGGTTTTCAAGTGAAATATGCCGAGTAGGAACTTTTTTGGATTTCTATCCTGTTGAGGATGAAAGTCCAGAGACTTCCATGTTAATTAAGCCAACATTTTCAGTTTTTCCAAACCTCGAATCAAATCTTTCCTGCAGAAGTAAACGAGACTGATCGTCCAATTATCATGGGTAGTTTTCACTGTTTTCGGGAAGCAATTATTGAAATTTATCTTTAACTTCTGGGGAGTTTGCTCCCCACACCCCCATCTTGGAGCTCTGCCCCTTTGATCCCTACTGGGGGCTCCAGCCTATCAGGTGCATGGGGGTCCGTGATCAGCGCTTTGCTCTTCGTAATTTTTTAGTTCCGACGACCCTGGACATGGAGAGGTGTGAGCCTACAGCAGCCAGCAACCCTGAAAATCGGGATTGTAATCCTAGGAAGACCTGAAAAACCCGGAAGTTCTTCCAAAAAAATTGGCAACCACCTTGTGTATAGTATAGGCATGTAGCCTGAAGAGATTGCCAAATGATGGACTGTCCCATCAGGCCGATGCAGCCTATTGGCCCAATAGATTGTCAACCAATAGCTTCGTACAATCCACCTGAAACTGGCTAGCGATAAGCCGCTCATTATCGGGGCATTTCAAACACAACACTTTAGAGCCCAGCGATCAAGTATAGTTGCAGCAGAATTTATGTACTCATACATGTAAAAAAGTGCAACTGTTCAGATTTTTGAAAAAAAAAAAATTCAATGCTGCAGCAGAAATTAAAGATCCTCTATAACAAGTGAGGTCAAAATCTGACACCTGTAGAAAGCCTTGTTGCAATCTGATGCTTTAATTTCTGCCGACTGCATACGAGTAAAATCAAAGAAAAAAACGTTTCGGAGGCAACAGTTAAGTGGGAAAAACACATGTGTGAGTTCACGAGTACATTAATTCCACCGCTACTATACACTTAGCTTGCTGGGATTTTTCTAGACCTTGAGCTATCATGAATTTTCTTCTGTTTATGAAGAATCGCCATTCATATTTGCATTCCCTCGTATTTTTAAAAAAAGGTTTTGAGGCTCCCATATTATTATCTGGTTCAGTTGCACATTTTGTGTTGTGTGTTGCTGTAGTGTATTCTCGGGGTGTGATGTGTTACCTTATTTGGTCTTGGATCAACTTTTTTTTCTTCTTCAAAGTTATGATCATTTATCACAGTAAATAACACTTCAAAAATTGGTGTTATGTTATGTTCTTCACAAGTTGAAAATGATTGTGGAATTTAGGGATGTTAACAATTATGTTAAATGGTTTTGCTATTATCATTATCGTAATATATGAAATGAAATTATATCGATTATTATCAAAAATGTGTTGTTCTGATTGTTTAACTGCGGAGTTCAATATCTGTGATGTTCTTGTCCTCAAGGCCATGCACCCATATTTCAGATGTCAAAAAATGATGAATGTCAACAGAAAAAAAAACGTTTTTCGTTTTAAAGACATCCAGAAAGAACAAAAAACTGTTCTTCAATTTTCTTGTCCACGTTATTTTTTAAATTCTTGACTGTTAACTTGCTGAGACATTTTCGACACTCGTCACATGGAACATTTTCGACACTCGTCAATTCATATTTCCCGAGGTAAACTTGATTAACTTTGTTTGATGAACTTTCAAATTTTGCAGGTGTACAATTTGTACATACCTAATTGCTCCTTCACAAAGTACTTGTGCCAAATTTCAACCCCCTAACTTGAAAAATAAAAAATGAAAAGATTGTGAGCACAGCATTTGTGATTTCTCTAGAGATTTCCCCGGAAAATAAGACAATATTGAAACTTCAAGCGATTAGCAAGGTCGCTCAGATGACTTGACGTTGTCCACTGCAGAGCACATGAAACACTTGTCAAATTTTCTACTTTTTTTTATTCTTGACTATTTATTCTGATAATTTCGAATTGTGTGGAACATTTCCATACATAATTGCTCAATCCAACTTTCATTCTCCTCCCCTGTTTGGTGATTTAATTTAGGTTCTTATCCATACCTACTTCTCCTTCACATAGTCTTTCCAATTTGAGTCCCTTTTGAAAACCTCAAAATTAAAATTGTGACCACTCTTTGAAAATTCTTATCTTTTCCTGTTCAAGACTATTTAATTTCTTCAAGAATGTGTTCAAACTTCTTCCACTGCAGCAATAACATTCTCGCCCCTCGGTGGGTGTCCAACCTTGTGTGACACACACTTGTCGACCTCCGACTCGGCCCATCGTTCCGAATGGGTCCACGATGGTCAACAAGACTCAAGTGCTGTGAAGAGCAAAAATGTCGAACTTGGCAAGGCAAGAGGATCTGAAGTTTAGCAACTCGTCAAGCTTCCTTCCGTCCTTCCTTCAGTCTCATGAAATGACCAACGGAAAAACTTGCATCAGCCTTGATGAATCGGCGCCTTTGAACATCTCCATTATGGCCCTACAAGAGGACACTGCATCTCAAAATAAATTTCCATCAGGGCTGGTTACAAGTTTACAATTGATTAAACCCCACTGATATCATCCGCATTTTTAGGCTGGGTGATCCGGTCGCTGTTTTAGCTCCTCCCGGGAAGAGACCCATCTGATGCAGTCTTGGGGACGGATGGAGCCACCTCGAATCTCAAACATAAGTCGAAACAGGTGAAACTTTGACATCAGGGAAAATGAAAGTGCCACCTCGATAATAGTCAGATTTTGTGAAATTTGATCAGAAACATGTTTATCTGGAACTCGTGTGAAAAGGTCAAGTGCTGTCAACTTGGAAGGTTTATGCTACTGCTAACACAGCTGCAACGGTTCTCCTCAGTGATACATCAAACGCCAATTGCCAGCAGTGCTGATCATTGTTTCACTGTGAATTATGAATTATCAACGTGAGACACCGACCAACATGACCGACATTTGAAATAGCCAGAGTTTTTGATTGCATATTCTGACAGGAACACCCGAATAACCACGAACATTGTTGACCCTTTCAAAAAAAACCATGCTTTTATGTTCACAGTGGAAAATGCCACATTTTCAAATGTCTGCATCCAAAGTGTCAAGCAGCAGATTCATGTTTCCTTCAACATGAAGGAGCAGAATGGGCTTCGAATTACAAAAGAGTAAAATTATTTATGCAGGTTGACATGCACAAAGCAGCGAGCCAGTTTGCATTGCCAGAACAAAACTGGCCCACTAAAAAGCTTCTTGAAGCCAGATCTTTTTTCTGGATTCACACAGGGTTGTTCGAAAGGTGTGCAGAAAATTTGAGGCATTGTTCTTCATGCCAATATTGACAAAAATGAAAGACTGTTTTTACGCACTATAAACTACATCCGAGTAAAATAATCAGCACGCAGCACAAAGTATCAGCACGTGGCTTAGAACACTGCTAACAACATGCAGTCATGGGGTATTCCCACTGTCACCACTCCGGGATGTTTTTGGCACCCCTCGCTGAAGCTCTGAGCTGAAATTGATTTAGATTAGTGAAAATACCCTTCCACACTTGATGCTGCATGCAAGTAGCAGGCACCCTCGTTACCATCCCCACAAAATAACAAGGCAGCACATTAGCACAAAGAAATCAAATGTTTTCTTTCGAAATTCCACACATTTAAATTTCAATTGATTCAAATTACAAAAATAGGCTTTCGATAAAACATTCAACAAATACTCTAGCAAAATTGTTCCTGTTTGAGGTCGTATACGAAAGCTGCCAGACGGCAAGTGCATGCGCCCACAGTTCAATCGACCACAATTGTCTTTGTCGACATTCCCTCCCTCCTGATTCATCCATGCGGTTCTTTGAGCCGAGGGACACCTCATTTTGGCCAATAAGTGACTGGAATTTTGGACGGGGAACAACTGCCAAAAAGACCACTGAGCACAATGGTCTTGTGTTGGAAAATGGTGGATGCGGCACCTTCTGCAGGTGGGTTCTGCAGCGATGTGATTTTCGACTTTTATGTCGAGGACGTCATTTCGAGGGGGCAGGTGGGCGACTGCCCCTGCCGAGAAATCTCCCCTCCAGCAGTCGCATGCTCTTCCGGCATGTGTTTTTGACTCTCTCTGGTGGTAAAATTTGTCCGCCAGAACACGACTATTGCACTTAAATTGAACCCTAAATTTGTTCAGCTTCTGGGGGTTTCCACCCCCAGTCGAATTGAACCTTAAATTTCTTCAGCTTCTGGGGGTTTCCACCCCCAGTCCAATTGAACCTTAAATTTCTTCAGCTTCTGGGGGTTTCCACCCCCAGACCCTCTGCCCTTCGGAACCCCGCTGGAGCTGTGCCCCAGACCCAAATTTTTGCAAGTTCAGCCCCAGACCCCCGACATGACGGCGACCTTCCCTAATTAATGCCCCGTGCGAAAACCTGAAAAATGTTACTCCTGCTTTTTGCTGCTTGTCGTTTTTTTATATCGAAGATTCGCATTTTCAACTTTTATCTTGAACCATTCAACTTTAGCCATGCGTTTCATTTAACAACAATGTTCGCACTCAACGTTTTTCTGTTACAAGTATTTTACTCTGTCCCAACTCCCCACAAAATTCTGAAGGTTGCAACCCGGAGCATCTTAGTTCGGTCATTTGCACATATCACATCCACCGAGGGCTCTCCAATACTGGCGCTTCGATCACTCGATCATGAATTGGCTACCGAATAATCGGAATTACCTTTCCTACAGTTTGAATAGTTCTTGGTCGGAATTAGACCCAGTGTCCGGAATAGAGTTCAACTGTATTTCCACTGCCCTGTGCAGTTGTTCCTTCGACGGGGTCAAGCTTCTGTTGTTGGTCCACGTCGACACCCTCAGGCTTGACCTCTTGGTGCTACGAGGTGTGCTCTCTGCTGTGTCGTTTCCGTTGCTGTTGTTCGCATTGTAATACGACGGCCTGTGGTGGTGCATCATTGAACTTCTGATGCGTTGAGATGGGCTCTTCGCTATGGTCGAAGTCAGCGTGTTAGTGCTCGTGTTGCTCCTGGCAAAATAACCTGAGGATTAACGTTTATTAAAGCAGGAACGTTGTCAAAATCATGTTCTCACAGTGCACACATTTTTAGACCATCCTGAACTGCGACTGACATCAAAGTGAAATTTCTGGCGTGTGTGTTCGCAAAACAGGTGATAAATGAAAAATAAATTCATGTTGGCTGGATTACGTAAGTTGTTCAAATTCTATGCCTAGCTTTGGCAAGTAATCGGTGGATTCTAGGCTGGTGGATCATTTAGACCAGGGGCTCAAAAGCCAGGGGGGACACGTCCCCCCAATATTTTTCCAATGGAATTCGTCTCCTCCAATAATTTTGTCGGAATTCAGATTTTTCTACAGTGATTGTGAGAAAAACAGATTTTTTGTTGAAAAACAGCATTCTGGCCACCATTTGAGGTTCCATTTTTTCAAAATTTCTTCCCCTTCGGGTGAGGGGGACACCCCCTCACCGAACCCCTCCCCCGGCGTTGCGCTACGCACAACGCATCGTCGGGCCCGAACAAGTCACAGTTGATGTTTAATGGTCACACGTCACCCCCGAAGTCCAAGTGGCTTTTGCGCGCTTCAGCTAGACCCTATCTAAGCCCCTCCCTGCCGAATTGGCACCTTTCTGCCACTGGATCAGTTTAATGAGTTTGTTTCAGAAGAAGTTGTCGTGAGGCACAGAAAAACAGCACGTCCACTGCCTCTTTCAGCTCCATGACATTTTGAAGGTGCTCCCAATGATTTTCTTTAGCCAACGTTGGAAAAGGAAGGTAAGCTGCTGATGCCAGTGTGCGAAAAAGGGATGATAGGGTAGTATTTTGATGCTGCGGTCAATTCACGCGTCAACCCCAACATTTTTTTAAGCAAGGGTGCAGACTTTTGGGATAAGGGTGTCTTTTGGGGCCTTTCCCTGACTTGCAATTTATTTCCATCTTACTTTCTGGACCAGGGATTCATGATGCTGGTTTTCCATGTTTTAGGCAGTCCCCCAGAACGATCCCCTCAAAACCCCACAAAAGCTACCCCCATCCCCTCCCAAGGACGTTTGGGTACCTATACGCATACCTTGCAGCTATTGCATTCAGCATGGAATGTGATAACACAGCGGATCGAAAATCATATCAGACTGACGCTCGTTCTGGCACAGATTCGGTCAGACTGTCAGATAACGGACTAGTTCATTCTTTATCAACAACAGAAAAGGAACTATGCACAACACGGCACTGAAATTTTGCCTGGAACCCACTGAAAGACGAACGCCAAAGTGTTCAAGAAAGGAAAAGTCTCGCACCAGTGCTTCAAGCTAAAGCCAGGTGGACCTTGAACAACCTACGTGCGAGTATAGGTACCTATTGTGTGAGCTGAACGTGTTGATATTCCTGCTCGCGCTCAATGTTTCGTGTAATTCAAAACATCTTAATTTCAACCGCTAATTAGCCAATACGAGGAAGAATGACCGTCCAATTCTCATATTCGCCCAGGTGACACAATAGGTTTTTGTCGATTTTTCCAGCAAAAAATTCGGGGTTGTGCACGCATAAAATCAACTATTTTTAGGCTATCTGACACAAAATGCTTCATCAAAATACGTCATCTGGTTCAAAAAAGATAATCAATTTTCTGTGGGCGGGCCACCGCGATCCGCCGTTCATTCCTTTAACATTGGCCTGGTTTGATGCGCCCACCGCAATGACAGCGCTCCTGTTCTGAACCACAAAGGTGGCTAGTTTTGATTTGCATTATGTTGGATATGGTGCAAGTTGAAAGACGCCACTTGAAAGATGGAGACATTATGCCCGAATTACCTCTAAAAATTCAGAATTTTCCCGATCCCGAATATGGGTGTCCTCTGAACAAGAAGATACGTCATTGACAAGCAATGTAAAAGCTGTTTTTGATCGATTGGGATTTTAACAAACATAATCCTTTGAATTGAACGTTCCCAGTTGCTAATTAGCAACTCAACAATGCCAAATTTATGGTGCTTGGAAACTAGGAATTTTCAGTTTTTTGTCATCTTGTGAAAATCGCAACTCAATGCCGAAGCGGGATCATCAATATCGAAGAAGGCACAAAACCGATTTAATTTTTCTCCAAAGCCGTTTATTATGCTTCATGCCGTTTCCAAGGAAAGTACTCAGCAATGGGTCGGCGACAAATTCAGGCGAAATTTTTAGGTTGCTCCCATACTCTGGAACGCTTTCATCTCTATTTGAATGTACCGACCAACTGATCTTTCTTCCGTGCGTAGGAAGTAAAGCCTATTAGTACTTGTCTCGCAACTGCACCACGGTGATTGGCGCGTGCACTCTCACTGAATTATGAATACTTGGGCATTTTGGTGAATTCTCTTGCTTGAGCTGCCCACGTTTTCATTTTGGAATATGAACGTCCAGCATGCGAAATATTTCAGATTGACATTCGCCGATAAACCTCGAATTTCCGAAACGATTTTTCAACTGCTGGAGAACACAGTCGTGAATTTCGGATCTAAGTTTAGGAATTTTGGAGGGAAAAAATCATAAAATCTTCCCAAGATGAGTGAAATGACCTCCAAAACAAGATTCGAATTCTATTCAAGAAACCTTGCTCCAAAAGGTACACCCGAT
>JASGXE010008036.1:0-17873 GCA_030068105.1 Sinentomon sp. SZTP_YWyxl
GTAACTGTCAGTTGAATTGCACGCCCTTTGTTCTGCTTATTGTAGAAATTTCAAACAAACAATCGAACACAAAAATCGCACACGCAATCCTTCGAGGCATTTCTTAGATTTCCTAACTCCTGTTCCTGTCATCCTGAAAGAACCCGAGAAACAATAACTGATCCGAAATAAATTCTTTCACTGTAGCCTACAAACAGACATTTAAACCGGATAGGTAGGAAGGTGCCTTGTCGTCCCGGATCAAGCCAAGCAGTTAGTTTATCGGTGAAATATGGTTGGAGACGAAAAAACTGAACCCGTAACGGATTTCTTTCCTTCTACAGAATTATTGTTTGAAGCAGGAGTGCTTGCTCCTCGCATAATGCTGCAATTACCGGCACTTACAGGAGGGCGACGAAGGTAAGGTATATGGGAATGCCTTGACAGCATAAAAAAGGTACCCGCAGACACGGCGTGATAGCAATAATACGAGCAGGTACATCACCTATGGTGGGTAAACAAAGGCACACTTATGTCTCATTCATTCGCAGAAGTGGGTGGGGCCTGCGCCTGCAGAACAGGTGAGTGCAGGTGAATCCGTGCGCCAATGGTGGCAGTAAAAGACGCCTCGTGGGCGTCAGCACGATTTGAATCCGAACACAGAAAAGGGCAATGTGCAATCTTGCACAGTGTGTGCAATGTGCTATCATGGCTGGGGCCAACCTGCGTAAAACACTGAAAACATGATGGGTGCATTTGCCAATGTCTGCCGTGAACAGATGAACGGTCTGCTGTTTCGGCAATGGACATGGTTTATCACCGTGCTATTCCACTCTCACGCTCCATAAATGTCAAAAATAAAAACATCTCTGTGTAATGTTAGCTTATTGGCTAAACGTTCAGAGTTTCGCCGGTAGATGGTAGAGATGTCTGCATTTTGTGTTGCGATCTGAGCCTGCACAGAGGTCCGGAAAGGGTCAGTGGCGAGGATAGAGCGGACTGAGGCAGAATTGGACTGAGGCAGAATTTTCCATTCTTATTCGTAAAAGGCGGATTTTTTCCATTTTCCGGGTTGTCTTAGGATCGGTTTTACGAATAACAGGCGCAACCTCCTCACTCCGGAAAAAAGAGTTATGATAAGCACTGGAAGAGCATGTGCGATGGATAAAGCTCTCGCTTGCACCATCATCTGCGTTCTTCTCTGAATGAGCTCAAGTGAATAGCAAGGCAGAAACGCGAGGAATTAAGATATCACCATCAAGAATTTAAATTTAGAAGCTCCAAACGACCATGGCCCGGCATTCTCGGAGGGTTGGCAAGGCCAGTTGTTCCATAGAATGCAGAGACGCTGGAAATTCGGTCATAATTTCCAGTGATGGCTCTGGCAGCAAGACGCTGACCCCTTTCCAGCGCATGTATTTCGCATGTCAAATATGAGTTCCATGGAGCGCACGCTTACTCGATCGAGAACAGGGATGACTAAAGTTTTAAAAGCCATCAACTTGACTTTAATTGTAGCATTCCTTAAATTTCGAAGCCACTAGTGTTAACCCATTAACCTGCTAGCGTTAGATCTGATGGAGGAGAGAAGGGGAGAAAATTTGCGAACTCATTTCACTCGAGAAAAGGTATCCAAGATATTTCCATCAGCAAAAAACATATTCAATAGAAACATAGAAATCAACTCGGTTCATGGCCGACTATGTTTTATTTGCCTTTTCACATAAACAGGGGCGCAACCAGGATTTTTGTCACGGGGGGGTCAAGCATCCAGATGGACGATCTGGGCGAAGCCCAGACGGGGGGTCTGGGGCGGAGCCCCAGCGGGGTTCCAAGGGGCAGAGCCCCTGGCGGGGGGTCTGGGGGGCGGAGCCCCCCAGAAGCTGAAGAAATTTTGAAATTCCGGGGCTCATTTTGGGGGTAAAATTGTTGTTCCAGATGCCAAATTTTCCAACAGGCTGAACCATTAGCGCATGACAGCGGGGCAAGCGAGTGGTTGGAAGGGCATTTCCAGCTGGTGCTCTTGCCTATTGTCCCTTCCAAATGACATCTCCTGTCGGGGGTCTGGGGGCGGGCTCCCCAGAAGCTGAAGAAATTTTGAAATTTTCTGGTTCATTTGGGAGCAAAATTATTGGTGTTCCAGAGGCCAAATTTCCCAGCAACGCGAGCCAATAGCACATGACAGGGTGGCAAGCGAGTAGGTAGCTGGTGGAGCATTTTTGCTGGGAGGCTGGTGCCCACTGTCCCCCAAAAATAACGTCCCTGGTCCACTCTAGAGGATGAAAGCATGAATTGGTAAAGGTGCTGCATTTCGGATGGAGAAAAAACAATGGTGGCAATAGTTGTCAACAGGGTTCCCGTCCTGGAATTTCATTTTTTTCCTGGAATGTCCTGTAATTTGTGTAATTTGTGTCCTGTAATTTGTGTAAATTGTGTCTGTGCTGGAGAGTCCTGGATTTTTTTGAACGAATTTGATGATGAATGTGGCTGGTGGGCATGGCCACATTTTGGAAGAAGAAAAAAATGAAAATGCCAATTGCAGAACCCAAATTTGTCAAAAGTTCCAGATTTTTCGGGACTCTGTCCCCCAAACCGGCCAAACCCCCCTGCCAGGGTCTTTGACTATGGACCCGCTCTCTGGGCTCGCACCACCCAGACCCCCCAAAACTGGGGCTGCCACCCCCGGACCCCCTCACTTGGAACCCAATATCATGGAAAAAAATTTCTGATTTCGAGTGGGAACCCCTGTATTAAACAAGTTAACACGGCGACAACAACACAGCACTTTTTTTAAACCATTTTCAAAACAGGCGGAATTGGAGGGTTGAATGGATCACCCAGGAAAGAGCAGTCAGTGGTTTTATGATGTGGCAGAAGAGGTAAACGTAATTCCATGCAAGTTTATGCTACGATACATTTCTCCATGCGCGGATGGGAAATTGAAGTTTTTTCACGAAGTCTATCGCAAAATTTTTTTTGTTCAGTCAGGCTAGGGGGGGGTCCTGACCCCATGGACCCCCCCTCGTTGCGCCCCTGCATAAAGATGATATATTTGCATGTTTGCATATTTGCATATTGATAGATTTGCAACATTGAAGCTCATCATAGCCAGGTATTTCACATAAATGGCACAAACCAAAGAATATGCATCAAAACAAGCATTTCTTTTTTGCTATACTTGCAACAATTTGGTATTGTTATTTGATTTTTTTTTGTTTCTACTACGAGTAAAATTTTGTGCATTTTATATTTCTCTGTTCGTGAGCACCAAACGCGTCGTTCCCACACATTGATCGTTTGTGGAATCCTGTATCGGACGATCTGGCTTATAAAATAAAATTCAATTGAAAATTTAGATGTTTTGACACAACAATACACGGACTACGAGTATACCGATTTGAACACGCAAGAAATACGAAACGGAGAAAGTTTGCCACCAGACCAAAGCAAATGTTGTCGGCGTATTAAAGGGCGGCAAGTTCAAATTTCAAACGCAGGAAGGAAAAGTATCCTGAAAAATTTATTATTTTCCAGGAATGGGTTATATTATCAAAACGGAAAATACGTCCACAAGAAGGAAAGGGAACTAAAAAGTACGAGTACCAGCCAGAGAACACCCGCAGAAACAAAACGAGAAGGCTTTTCAGAACCAACAATTGGACAAGGCTTGAAAAAGGAAGACTCCGGACACACAGATTGCTGCAACACGCAGAACCTGTGTTTTTTGCACCTGACCTGATTCAATCCCCAATGGCCACAAAATTTGAATATTTGCGTGTTTTCTGTCTTTCACAGGCTCCCACTTTTGGTTTTTTTTTGAGTTGACCTTTCTTTTTCATTGGCTGGCCGATGAAACTACAGTTCTGTAGTTAAAATGAAACTACTGTACAGTTCTGTTGTAAGTAAGGTATTGTGCAAGTGCCCAATATCATACCTGAACTGTTGTAAGTTAGTTGTACTGTCTAGTGCTTATGTTGTGGTGTAGGCTACCTACCGTTCTTGGTTAAAAACGTAGCGCCATTTCCTTAATCGTGTGATCTCGATTGCAAAGAATATTACGCTGCCGCTATCAAGGAACCGTGTTTTTCGGCATCAGCATACACTTTTCCATCCGCCTGCGACCTGCTATTATCGAACTTCGTTTAAAATTGGTCGACTCATTAAAGCAACGGGTCATGCATCTTCAATGACGGCTGGCATTTGCGCACGTGTCGACGCACTTCCTGCATGCGGATGCTATGATGCAGGTAGGCATCTAATGTTATACAATTAGTGATTTCGTGACAATGTTCGATTATGCACGTGAAACATCACTGCAAACACCTATCGTTGATCATCAGGTGACAGGTTGCGCCTCGGATTGTGTGAAGCATCCATGCTTTATTAGCGATGGAGGCACCTTCTCCAGCGCATTGCTCCCTGCGTTGCGGGCAAAATTTCAAATGAGGTGGAGTGTATTTTTTGTGGTGTCTGACAACTGCGTTTATCGATTGATTAATTAATACGCCGATGCGATTGGAGAGGAGTTCTAATGTTTTCTGCTGAACCTCGTTTTTCACTTTGACACGAAAAATTGAGGAATTTTGGGGGGTTCGCTTTGCCACACTAAGCACGCGTCAGTAAGTCAAAGTGACGCGCCCAGGCTTTCGCATGGAGGCTTTTTCAGAGAAGGGCCTGGGAGCTGAAACGGGGGTCTGGAGAGCGGATCCCCGGAGGGTGTCCACGTCTCTCTCTCTCTCTCCTCTCTCTCTCCCCTCTCTCTCTCTCTCTCCTCCTCTCTCTCTCTCTCTCTCTCCTTCTCTCTCTCTCTCTCTCTCTCTCTCTCTCTCTCTCTCCCTCTCCTCCTCTCTCTCCCTCTTTCTCTCTTATTCTCTGTCCATCTCCTCCCGCAACATTTCAACTATCTCATCTCATTTTCGTCCGTTCGTGTCTCTTGCTTTTTGCACTTTCCCCTTGCACGTTCTCGTTGTCACTCTCTCTGAAACTTTGTGCTCAACCAAACGCTCTCGTCCCCAAAACCACATTCTAATCCTTAATCACTTTATCAACAAGGATCATCTCTCTATGAGCTCGCTTGGAAATCATCAAGATCAAGCGAGCATCACTCTCGCATGATTCTATCTTGAGCTGCACACAGCTTCGATAAGCACGTTAAAAGGTCGTAAATTTCTCGCAGCAAGTCGCTAAATTCTAGCGCCTTTGTTCTCTGTTAATTAATGATCTTATCTGATCTGTGAGGGCTTTTTGTCTTTTATTATCATATAGTGGCATTGCCAAGTTGTTGATACGCTATGTTGATGCATTGTTTCGTGGTCAATTAAGCGCCAAGCGTTCCTTTAATTTCAGACATAACCTTCCATAACCAATGAAGATGGTTGATTGTTGAGAATTTGCAAGTGTGAACGAACCAAGTACGACTTTTTTAATAAAGTCACTCCTCCGTGAAGCTGAATGCCAGCACAAATACCAATATTGGCCGAACTTCGCTGAGAAAACTTGGGTTCATTGAAATTTCATGGATAAAAATGTTAGTACACTATGCTGCTGCTATGGAGTGGTAAATTCCCCAGAGGTTCTATATTTTCCATGAATTTGGGTGGGACATGCAAGCCCAGAGTCTGAAGTGGATAGAGGGGAAAAAGCTTCGATAAACAACGCAGAAAACAATGTGTGACGCAAATTGACTATGAAGTGTACAAAAATGACAAAGTTACAATAAATTTCGGCAACTTTTTGGTCACAAAAAGCCAATTTTTCTGTGTGCATGATCAAAAGCTCAAAAACCGATCCCGTTCACTGATCTGCGTTGGTCTATTATTTCTTTTTATTATTATTATTTTGACAATACTGCCACGAGGAATCAGACCAGAACACACTAAAAAACTTCGACAAATCGTCAGCGTCATATGAAAAGAAAATGGTAAAGAACTAAAACAATAACAAGCGAGCGAAATAAAATACAGCATCAACGAAATAAAATACAGCACCAAACAATATGGAACTAATTTAAGATTGATGCGACGGCAGGAGAATGCGTGATCGGAAGATGAGTGCAGAGGTGGCAGGGAGAGCATTCCAGTCCCTTATTGTCTTCGGGAAAAATGAGTTAAAAATTACATTTGTTTTAAAAATTGGGTTGGAAATAGCAAGTCCATTGTCTGTCCTGCGCTGATTCGGTTTCATGTAATAACAATTCGGCAATTCAAAATTTAAGGAATGCGTAACAATGTCTTTAAATAAACTCAATCTGTGCGATCTCCTTCTGCTTGCCAGCGACATGTCTGTCTACATTGGAAGGTGGTTCATTTGGAAGATGTAGAAAAATATTTTCATGTTTGGTAATGGCCGTTTCACAGTGAGGGACATTGTGCAATGATGTTCACATGGCAAATTGCCCGCCGTCACGGTTTAATGTGGAGAAGCATCAAACAATGTTCCCTCAAGTAATGGCTGAAAAAAACATGGTCAAGAAAGTGGATATCTTTGGCCAGATGTGACTTTTTGATGAAGGAAAAATGCCTTCAGTGCACGAAAAAAGTCGAATGCTGTATCCCTGTAAAGCAGCTCATTCGCAAAGTGGATTTTTTCCGTCACCAACTTCCTGTTGGTCACCGATTTATTTTGTCGTGGCATATGGAAGATGACAGTCACCGCAGACAGGTATGCGGTAGAGATTTTTAACTAACCTAAGATGACAGATTCCTTGTAAGTACAGGTGTTTCAAAAAACCCGCGCAATCTGAAATTTTTCATGCAGCTCAACATTTCGACGGTAATTTTGAATGTCCCAACCTTCGACGTTTTTGTTTTTTATTTTGTTTCGGACTTTTGGAAATCACAGTGCATGTGATAAACAGTCAAAATGATTAGATTTCTGCCTTGCCCCTGATGCGTATGCAGAGCGGAAAATTTCAACCATGCATGTGGCATAGTATAGCAGATTCTTTCAAGAGGGGCCAGAAGGTGACGTAAAAATTCCGGCCTTGCCCATTCTGCGTATGCAACACGACAAATTTCAACCATGCATGTTGCATAGCAGATTGTTTCAGAGGGGCTAGAGGACATGTTTTAATTTCTACTGTGCCCCTTCTGCGTATGCAACAGGCTAATTAATTTTTTCGCGTTGCACACGCAGAAGGGGCAAGGCATAATTAAATAATTTCTGACAATAAATTTCTGACTGTTAAATAATTTCTGCAAAGCCATGCATGCACTTGGTGCGAACTGAGATACCATATGGACTAAAAGCTTTGCTACCTCTATGGTAACCAAGAGTTCGAAAGAAATTAAAATTAAACAAATTAACAAAATAAAAACATCACGTCAAACGACGGGACATTGAATTTGACCCTCGAAATGTTGAGCTGCATGCAAGATTTGCGGTTTCGCGGTTTTTTTGAAACACCCTGTATACCTAATTTTTATTTTCTCAATCCACTAAAGTTATCTAGATCATTCTGTTGAAGAACCAATGATATCATTGTGGCACCTGGTCAAACAATTACTTCTACTTTAATCAATGAAAAATGCTCCTGGCATCGGCCACATTTGCCGAGCGGTCAAGGCACTGGATTCTCAACCATCAGCTGCCCAGAGTCATTTAAATAGTTTGTATTTCGGTTGTGCGCCTACCTGGATTTTCGCATAAAAAGAAATTGTCCACCAAAAAGAAAAAAATGAGGGAAAAACACTCACAAACATAATTCGGAAACCATGGAAGTGCTGCCTGACACCAGGACGTGCGCTCACACCAGCCAGGCGCATGCATGGCAGGTAGGAAGGTTAGGTAAGGATGAGTCAGCTTCAGGTCAAATTTACCGTTTGTCCTAAAACATTTACGAAAAGGGTACTTCCCAAATGGTTGAGAACCGGTATAAACATTGTTGCTCTTCGCGCAAATCCATAGATGGCCAAAGTAACACCTGAGCGATTTCAATGCATCACGTGGATTCTAAGTTGTAAATTGAGGGGGATATTGTACAATACCTCCACTTATTATCACCGTGATGCCGGACACTTTCTCATGCAATGGCCAACGCGCGATATCCCCATTTGAAAAGGGAATTCAATGGTTTTTCATTTCAAAACTGTACAAATTTAAAGCGAAACAAATGGTTTCGAATAGTGAGAAGCTTTGGCCGCTTCTTGCCGTTGCCCATAGCAGCCATTATTCGCGAAGCATCTCATATTTCTTGATAACTTCTGACCATAACGAGAGGCCGTGCCTTAGAAAACCGGTGGCGAGTCTGTCAATCTCGGTATTTCGACTGGTTTCACAAATGTTTATAAGGTGACCAAAATGTGACAGAAATACCTGGCATCTGGTCACATGTTTTGCATAGAAAAGTGCAAAAAAGTCATAACTTTTGGCTACGTTTTGGTTACCTTCGAGAGTGGCCAAAGCGTGGCCAAAATGTGACCTCCAGTTTGCTGATGGTAATCTTCTGTCTGACGAACTGTGTTTGTGAGCTGCATGGCGCCCAGGCCATGAGCACTTATGTTCAAAGGCCCAAACCCTAGCATTTTACGCAAGGCGTGACCACATGACTGCTACGAAATCTCGTAGAATCGGCTGATATACCTTGACACACAAAAATTATTCGGGCCATCGCCATCACACTGTTAGTTTGCTGTTAGTTAAACCCCAGCTGTTATAGTTTCATAACGGCATTTTTATAAAATATGTCTCGTGATAGCCTGGAATAAATCGGGCCACCCACCCGCAAGTTATGCGCAAGAACATTGGATGCGCATCCAACAAATACTTCGCAATTCATTATTGGCTATTGACCTATCCATCCAGAAGTGATGAGAGGGGCCATGGACTTTTCGCGTAAAACTCAACGGAATTTCCCTTTAGGTACACTATTTAGTTTGCGTATACGTATGGATTCTATATGCAAGGTCTCATAACCGCCTCGTTATCTAATGAGAAATCTAAAGGAGGGACTCATTAAATAATTTTACGATAGTTTTTGCAATAAACTTAAATTATTGTCGGAAAAAAGAGAAATAGATTTCGCTCGTTTTAGAGTGGTGGTCAGATGTTCAGGATATTCTCCCTTTGCTGCTCCATGGCCTGCAGCAAAATAGGATACCGAAGAACTTAAGTAGGTACATGGTGAGCAAGTGTGATGTGCAGGATGAATTGTGTTTCATGAGTGCTTTTTTAAAAGTGTGTTTTTGTGGGGCACAACCTTATGTCAACCTTATGTCAACCTTATGACAACCTTATGTCAATAACATCCTGCGACGTCGCTTAACCAAACATGAAAGTACGAGTGGCAAATAGTTAGAACAATGAGTGAAATGGTTAATCGCAAATTTGGGGACTTTGCCCAACTAAGAAGCCTTCATTTGAATGGCTGAATTACATGGAAATAGAGTGAAACACTGACTGCTGGAGAAAGGTTTGGCATGAAGAAGGAGCCCTGCAGACGCCCCCAAAAGCGGGTGAGAGGTGAAATGCCCCACTGTTTTTCTGCTGAGCTACACTAGACCTACCCATCATGTTCGAAAACTTGTTCAACTGCTGAATAAAAACGGACATCCTGTACATCGACCCAAGCAAGTAAAGTTTCTGTCGGCGAAAAGTTCGAGTTACATAAATTGGGTGTTTAGCAATGCCATGAAACCTGATGGTCGGACGCCGCCGCTTCAGAACTTGAAGAGACCTCATTACCGGATCGGTTCAATAAAATCTCGCTCGGCCCGGCATCATTAAATTGCCCTTTTCGCTCTTTTTTTCCGGGATAGAAGGCCCATGTTTCCATATTGACCCGCCGCATATTTGAGAGAGAACCTGCTCCAACATGAACAAGATTCTAAAGGATGCATGATTGAAGTCTTTGGTTATAAAATTGCGTTTGTGCAAATGCGTTTGCCAATTGGAAGGCAGACTGTTTAGCTGATATGGTTTCTTGAAGGTTGCCCCTATCTGGCCCGTTTTTCCATTGCAAAATCGTTGTTCATACTCGTATACAAGTCAAGTTTTGGGCCAAAAATTTGTATTTATTTGAAAGTGAAAATTAAGTGAGTCCATTGAAATTTGTCCGCTTAGCTAATAATCGTTTACAAGAAATAACGTTTCTCTATGAATTCTGTCAACTTCCAAAATAGACGGTGGTGGAGATTTAATTGGATTGTGCTGTGGAATCTAGAGCAGTGCGGAAATTGCAATTTCAAGTCGGGTCGGAATCGGACATTTCAGAATATTCAGATTTCGAAAAAATCCGCTTCCTTAAACAATCCCACCCTACCGGAACATTCTTTTGCCAAATTTGTGAAATTCCGAATTTTTCATCAAAACTCCGATTTTTCGGAATTCCAAAACATTCAGAAAATTCCGACTTTTTAGGATTCCAAAATTTTGGAATTTTGAGAAGTCTCATACCCATTTTGTTACGATTCCGAGTTCCGAATTCCGTGTGTGGTGTTCAGACGCACCATCTCTCGCTGTAGAACGTGCGGATAAAATTTTCCCTTCAGACCAAGCACTTGAATAAGAAAAGCCTGCGGAATCATCACCTTTATTAAAGTTAGGGAAGCAAGCTACGACACAGTGTTGCGCAGATGGTAAACTGTGTGGGCGACGCCATTGCTGAATAGCCGCTTGATGCATGCAAGAGAGAGGAGAAGACTGCATTGTTGGGTTCCACAAAAGCGGCAATAAAAGAGCCATTCACGGCAGCGGCCTTATAGCGCAATGGTTAGCGCACTCGCTTCCCGTTCGAGGGGTCCCCGGTTCGAGCCGCGGAAGGAGCAGAATTTGGCCGATCCACAGATTGCACGGATGCGCAGATGTCCCGCATTGTTTTGTTTATCATGATTTCTTTCTTTTGCGATGATTTCATTTTTACATGTTTCGAGGAATTTCACTCTGTTTTTGGAGAGTTTTGTCTTTTTGTGTGCCAAGAGAAACAAAGAGGATCATTGGACCCCAAATGCTCTCTGGCCATGGATCCGAAAATTGTCAATAATTTCGTCTTGGCAAAAACATGCCACCGCACATTTTTCGTTGAAAAATTTTGCGGGTCAGCCGAAAGGCTGACGGGCATAACTAGTTAATCTTAACCTTGTTCTACTCGAGCGGTATAGCATACACAGTTCATCTTCTTGTAAAGATGGCAGCGCAGATTAAAATGAAGTGTGTTAGAGTAGTCGCTTTGTCCCTTATTTCCCTTTCGAATTTTCCCGTGACATTTTTTTCCCGCCACATTTTCTCGTGTCTTATTTTCCAGGTTTCTTTTTAGTGTAATATTTTCCCAGAGTATCTTTCTTCCCGAAACATTTTTCCCGTTATCTTAATTTCCGTAACGTTTTTCGCGGGAACTTTATTTCCCGCCACGGGAAAAAATGAACGGGAAAATAAGGGACATGACCAGAGAAGTACGAATATCTCTTGACAATCAATTTTCATGCTGCAGATGCCATGTGAACTAATCTTCTTTGTAAAAGAGTTTCCTCCCTGGGAACTGCGAGAACACACTCTACGCGTAGAACCATTTTCGGCCACCAGGCCATTTTCGTTTGCGCAAGTGTGAGGCAGAGGTTTCACTATTATGTTTTCGCCTTGTTCGGTGAAATAGTTTTTGTGTGCACAAATGTGTTTTGTTTGCGTATGGAAACGACGAGTATCTTACTGGTTGAGGCAAGATTCTCTGGCAGAATAAACCTCCCTGCAAAAAGATTGATACTAATTCTGGGTGTAATTACAGTTTTATTCAAAGCAATAAAAAAAAATAAAAATAATAAGTCATTGAGATGTGAAGACCAACGACATCGTTCCCAACTTTGACAGATGAACTCCATCTCTGCTGAGGAAGTTTGGGCGCATAGTGTAGTTCATGTCTCCAAATTTGATACGGTGGCTTTGACAGTAATGGAGGATTTCCGAATAATTGAGGATTTCCGAATGATTTTAAAAGATTTTAAGAAGTGGCACTAACAGCTTTTTCATTCTTAAATCATCACCTTTTTGCTACGAAAAGTATGATTTGCTTTCGAACGCCGCATAGAGACGAAAATCCCTGTAAGTATCCGTTTGCGCTTTTTTATATTTTTCGGAAAGGATTTGCCGTTTTTACGCAAGCGATTTTTATATAAACTCACAGCTAATTAATTCATCTTTCAGGCATAACTCAGACAGTGTTTGAGCAAGAACCAGGGCTCGGACGACAGCTCGAACGGGTGACTAAATGATGCATCATTCATTCATCGATGTCTGCTGTCACAACAATTTGGCCTGACACTGTCGAGTAAAGTCAGATCCCCCCCCCCCCACAAAAACAAGATGACGTTGAATCCTGATGTTCTTTTTCCCCAAACCACATGAGTTGGTGTATGCAATGTTTTGGAAGATTTGTTAAACTGCCCATGCACATGTCAATCCTTCATCCACCATTTCAGAATATGCAACGGAAAACTATACACCTTTCTCAGTTTTCACTATATTCTCTATTTGCTCGCTTCCTATCCTTCTTTCTCAGCTTTAATCATTTTAAAATTTCGAGATTTTATTACTTTTTTCATTGTTAGCGCAGGCCTTCCTCAGAATTTTGCCACGCGAAGCAGAAGCAAGTAATGCTTCGCCGGACGATATGAGTACACAGATACTGCGCGCGTTTAACCTTTTCTCATCCTCCCCCACCCCCTCGACCATGCGCAGTTTAATTTTCATTTCAAGCACCTTTCAAGATTCATTTTCATGTTTTCAGATGCTAATCTTGCGATGCAGAAAACAAGAAACGTTTCCGAACAAGTTTTAAAAACAATTTAAATTTGTATGGCACAACCGGGCAGGGTGAAAGAAAAGTTTTCCGGAACTGTTTTTCTGTGCGATTCTCGAGATGGTGAGTTTACCAGCTAAAAATGGGAAAGTTTTCAATTAAAGGAGCATTTTCTCACGAGTACCGTTCACTGTTTGAAGACCAATGAATAATTATGTTTTTTTCTCTTTACTCCCAATATTTTTACGTTTTTGTAATCATCACTCGTTGTTCGCAATGAGGACTGTCGAAATTCCGCAATGAGCAAGTGGAGATGCCATGGGAATCTGAGTTCGTTTGACGCTTCTACAGACGCTTTTGCAATCTTTGTTTTTTGCACACGTTTTTTTTTAATTGGGCCTGGAAACGAAAACAGCTTTTAAGACACGCTCGTCGGCTGGAGACTGCATGTATCGCCGTTTTCCTGCAAATTGCCATATCGCTGCGTCTCATCTCCATGGCGCAAAATGGAACGCCATTGAGAATTCAGGAACAGATTATACCAGGCTTTGTTTAAAGGAAACACGGAGGGAAAGATATGATTTCAGAGATTAAGAGTGAGTTTTCAAAGGATATCGGCAAAATTCATGCGGCCAAGTCCGACCTCACGGATGTCCGCACATGTTCATGTCATATCTAACTCTCGAAACAGATGATACGAATGCCATGGCCGAGGTGTCGTCTGCAACCTGTGGCGCATCGTCTATTTCTATTCTATTTTAAGCGCTACGGTACTTAAGTCCGCTTTATAACTCCCTTAACTCAATACTCATTACGTCAAACGTGAATTGTTATTCGAATGGTGTTTATTCACAAACATTTTGACATGTGAGTATTTGCACATATTTTTACATACCTATATTTGTACATTTGCATTTGTGCATACATATTTGTACATATTCGTAGGAAATAATTGTACCGTCCAACACATCATTGGTGTGAGATTGGTGTGAAAGATCGGTTATGACAATGAATGTTGATAAATGCAATTTGATTAATTTCTCTACTAAGAAAGATTGTATTGTATTTCACTATGTTCTTAATGATCGTGCGTTGATCCCACAGAAAGAACTCATCTATCTGGGGGTCAAGTTCACAACCAAGCTTGACTGGTCTTCCCATATTAGCATGATCACTTCGAAGGCGAACAGGGCCCTGTATTTTATAAAACGGAATTACAGGAAATGCCCGCCTAAAATTAGGGAATTGGCCTATTTCGGCCTTGTGCGCCCAATCCTTGAATATGCTGTTGCAGCATGGGATCCATGGCGTTGTTGTCAGACTTCTGATCTGGAGAGGGTACAGCGCAGGGCTGCCCGCTTTGTGTTCGGTGATTACAGACGACACAGCAGTGTCAGTCGCATGTTAGCTTCCCTGGGATGGGACTCTCTTCAAGCAAGGAGGGAGATAACAAGATTAACGTGCCTTTTCCTGATACTTGGAAACGTTGGAGGATGGGGAAACTTACTCAGTTATCTGGACTTGCCTTCGTTCTACTCGCATAAAGACCACATTTACAAGCTCCGCTCTCAGGCCTTTAAAAAGGACATCGGCATGTACTCATTCTTAGGCAGAACCATTCCCAAGTGGAACTCTCTCCCTTCGAGGGTGTTTGACCAGCCACTGAGTATTCCGATTCTTCAGGGACGAATTAGAGACAGCCTCTGTTCAAATCTCACTACTAGTTCCTAGTTACTATTAGTTCCTAGTTTTTAGATCGTTCCTCTTTCCTGGATTGGTTTTGCTCTTAACCATCGCCGCAGAACCAAAATGGTCTTGTTATTTTATAACAATTATGCTGCTGTTTTGCCATCTGCAGCTTTGTTTTGTCATTGTGCACTCTGTTACTCATGTGCCTTCTACCATGTCTGTAAATAATATTGAGAGGAGGAAACTCCCAAAATATAGAATATCAATCAATCAATCATTGTGCATTTGATCGGAGGCAACACCGCAAATAAAATCGAATTTGAATTTGAAATTGAATGATAATTAATCCATCTCTTCCTCAAGCTTGTATACGGAGCCTGAAATTGGGGCGTCCATCCCTTGCCACCCAGTCCTTTTTAATTATTAGAATTCGAAATTGCTGCAGCACAATACCAGTCACTGTTGAGGAAGTTCAATACGAGTTTGGGTCATTCCCGTAAAGGTGGGTTGAAAGTTGGGGGTGTTCCCTCACGACAGATCTCTGCCCAGACGAGACAGACCAATTTAAAATTACCATAAAGTACGCGAAGCGATATTAAAGCAAACAAATCGTGGACACATCAACGTTATGTTCATTCTATTTGTATTCCTAATCCACGATTTGAAGGTTGGTGCAGGGTGATTTTAAATTCACATGGATGTCAACGATTTCAAGGAAAGGGCATCCGTGGTGCAAAATCACCATTCTCCCTTCGTAAGGACAAAATCACCATTTCGGGACTACTCTTGTGGTTTTAGATGATCGGTCAGGGGTTTTGCCCAAGCCCCAGAATGTGTGCGGGCAGTCATCGCCAGCCATTTTCCATTCGTAATAGAAATTGTTTTCATGTGGTTCGAAGAAATATTCTTCCATCTTATTATCAACCACTTTATCACATGCCCCAAAGTGAACGTCCTGCATTTTATTTTTTCTCGGCGCACATTATTCTTCAAGATGAATTATTTAACTCAGTGATTGTTCAGAGCTTTGATGTCAATTTTCATAGTTCTACCCTTGGCAATTGAACAATTTGAAGTTGGTATCTGCTTCCGATTTTGTGCTTTCGATTGATATCTGCTTAAGATTGATGTCAGCCACCCCCGGATAGCAGAGAAACGTGGCAGGAACGTTCCGCCGGAACATGGCAAACACTTGGCTGTGCTACGTGGCTGCCATTTGGATATGGTCGGTGTGGCGGCACGGTGCTGGCCACTATAGTAGGAATATGGCTTTCTCCAGTGACAGCGATGTGTTTTTCCACCGTGGTGGGGACATGGCATGCTCCCGTGGCGAGAATGCTATTTTCCACCGTGGAACGAGACAAACCACCGTGGCAATCACGTTCCTGTCACGGGAGCATGCCATGTCCCCACCACGGTGGAAAAAACACATCGCTGTCACTGGAGAAAGCCACATTCCTGCCATAGTGGCCAGCATCGTGGTGCCACACTAACCGTATCCAAATGGCAGCCACCTGGCACAGACAAGTGCTTGCCATATTCCGCGGAACGTTCCTGCCACGTTCCTCTGCTACCCGGGCCTCGACTGATTTGCAAACTAAAGCGTTTTTCAGGAAAAATGCACGATTGGGAAATTCTCGCTGGGAGAATAAACAAAAAAAAATGTTGCAATCGCTCAAAACCGCATCTCGCAAGAAATTCCTTTGCCACAGGCGGCCATTTTGTCACGGCTCTTTTTCTGCTTGCGGCATGCAGTTGTTTTGAACTTTCCGAATCCAACTTTGTGCATGAAAAAGTCGTTTCTTTTTTTCTTTTTTGTTTTACCTGCATCCAGTGAGTCCGAATAATCAGCATGGCAATGTCTCTCTGACACAAAGAAAGCCGAGCGCCCCTTCATGGAAATTTTAGAAAAAACACGATTGCTTTGCCAGCTGGATAGTCTCAACTGGGGGGGCGGAGAGTAGATTTGATTGAGGACTTTTGGCCAACCCTGCAAAGAAAAGCTTTGTCGCCACATATTCATCTTCACACTCTTTATGGATATCTGTGGTCTTTCCCAGCTCCGGATGCGAAATTACGGTATTGTTTTTCTGGTCCAGTTCCAGTGAAAAAAATCGAGTAAAATGGCCGGGAAGAGTAATTACTCGCTGGTTTGGAAAGAAGGAAATTAAGTTTTCGCTTGGCGCCTGTGGTGAAATACGAGCAAATAAAGTGGCGGAGTGGTATACTAATAATTCCGGGATGCCACGCAATGCATCTACGTGGCGAGGAAAAGGGTGCAATAAACTATAACGCAGCTCTATCTGCATGTCGAAGAGATTTTCCTGATTTAGAGCACTTAACACCAAATCTGAAGTATCTTCATTTGCTGCATGGAAAACAGACAATGCACACACAATCGACAAAGACTTGATACTCGTACACATTTGCAACTTAGAACAACAACATTTCGGTATTATTTTGAAATACGGCAATAACTTCGAGTTGTAACGTTTTCGGTACATGTTATTGTACGAAACGCGTACCTGTTGTCTAAATTCGGTAAACGACTTGCTGGAACCGAAGAAACGGTACCCCAATCGAAATCAAGAGTGTAATTTTCGGTTCAGTCCGAGAAACGCCGAGGGTTAGTGCAACTGATAAGTTGAATATCTTCTTGTTTTAGTGTGTGGTCTTTCGTGTCACCCTGGAGAGATGTGTTTCAAGTTGGCCGAGCCCTGGTTTCCGATTTTTGTTAGACTTTGCAGGTAGATCCTTTGCGCTGCATTTGTGCACATTTCCGCAGCTAATACCATAAGTTTGCGAAATCCCCACCAAATGACAGAAGTTTAACCTAGCGAAACAAAAATGCTGGCTATAACTTGACGTCAAGTTGACCGGCAAGGTTCTTCAATTGTTTTGTGTTGAATGTGGCATTTTTCAGGCTGTTTGTGCAGATTTTTCCAGCACAGTACCTACATCCTCGGACAAACTGAACGGGTCTTTTCGCCAAAGAAAATTGCCGATGGCGAGATAACTTGATGACAAGTTGGCTGAAAAGGTCTCTCAATGCGGGAATTAACTTCTAAATATCACTCTCTTTTCACTATACTACTCTGCGGTGCAAGTGTAGATCTGCTTGGTACTACCATATTGGATAGCTGAGACCGATTTTGAATTCTGCCTTTTGAATGAACCTCATATTGACCTTAACCTTTTATTGACTTTTGGGCGAATTGGGGGTGATTGAAGTGTGGATGAAGGAATGAAGGGCCAAAATGAACCTTACGGGTATAGGACCAAAAAGAAGCCCCAAAGACTCGAAAAGATGCAATTTGTTTTGGGATTTTACTTCATGCAAACGTTGATACAAATTTGTGGCTCGTTGAGAATAGAAGTGCTTATTTACGCGTATTTCTTTTAAGTGGTCTTCTCGGATTTTGCCCCAGAACTTTCTTATCAGAACGGCCGATTTTGCACCATTGAAATGATGACACCA
>JASGXE010008037.1:0-30621 GCA_030068105.1 Sinentomon sp. SZTP_YWyxl
TTGTGTGGTGTGTGTGGTGTGTGTGGTGTGTGTGGTGTGTGTGGTGTGTGTGGTGTGTGTGGTGTGTGTGGTGTGTGTGGTGTGTGTGGTGTGTGTGGTGTGTGTGGTGTGTGTGGTGTGTGTGGTGTGTGTGGTGTGTGTGGTGTGAGTGGTGTGCGTGTGCGTGTGGGTGTGAGTGTGCGTGTGAGTGTGCGTGTGAGTGTGCGTGTGCGTGTGCGTGTGCGTGTGCGTGTGCGTGTGCGTGGTGCGTGTGCGTGTGCGTGTGCGTGTGAGTGTGCGTGTGCGTGTGCGTGTGAGTGTGAGTGTGCGTGTGCGTGTGCGTGTGCGTGTGCGTGTGCGTGTGCGGTGTGCGGTGGCGTGTGAGTGTGCGTGTGCGTGTGCGTGTGCGTGTGCGTGTGCGTGTGCGTGTGCGTGTGCGTGTGCGTGTGCGTGTGCGTGTGCGTGTGAGTGTGCGTGGTGGTGTGCGTGTGCGTGTGCGTGTGGTGCGTGTGCGTGTGCGTGTGCGTGTGCGTGTGCGTGTGCGTGTGCGTGTGCGTGTGCGTGTGCGTGTGCGTGTGCGTGTGCGTGTGCGTGTGCGTGTGCGTGTGCGTGTGCGTGTGGCGTGGCGTGCGCGTGCGCGTGGTGCGCGTGCGCGTGCGCGTGCGCGTGCGCGTGCGCGTGCGCGTGCGCGTGCGCGTGCGCGTGCGCGTGCGCGTGCGCGTGCGCGTGCGCGTGCGCGTGCGCGTGCGCGTGCGCGTGCGCGTGCGCGTGCGCGTGCGCGTGCGCGTGAGCGTGAGCGTGTGAGTGTGAGTGTGAGTGTGAGTGTGAGTGTGAGTGTGAGTGTGAGTGTGAGTGTGAGTGTGAGTGTGAGTGTGAGTGTGAGTGTGAGTGTGAGTGTGAGTGTGAGTGTGAGTGTGAGTGTGAGTGTGAGTGTGAGTGTGAGTGTGTGTGTGGTGGTGTGAGTGAGTGAGTGAGTGAGTGAGTGAGTGAGTGAGTGAGTGAGTGAGTGAGTGAGTGAGTGAGTGAGTGAGTGAGTGAGTGAGTGAGTGAGTGAGTGAGTGAGTGAGTGTGTGTGTGTGTGTGTGTGTGTGTGTGTGTGTGTGTGTGTGTGTGTGTGTGTGTGTGTGGTGTGTGTGTGTGTGTGTGTGTGTGTGAGTGTGTGTGTGTGTGTGTGTGTGTGTGTGGTGTGTGTGTGTGTGTGTGTGTGTGTGTGTGTGTGTGTGTGTGTGTGTGTGTGTGTGTGTGTGTGTGTGTGTGTGTGTGTGTGTGTGTGTGTGTGTGTGTGTGTGTGTGTGTGTGTGTGTGTGTGTGTGTGTGTGTGTGTGTGTGTGTGTGTGTGTGTGTGTGTGGTGTGTGTGTGTGTGTGTGTGTGTGTGTGTGTGTGTGTGTGTGTTTCCCTTGGCCCCATCATCGCCAATATCGACCAGGCTGAACAACTGGAGCAGAGCACACCAGCAGGTAAACAAACAAAATTAGCACATCAACATCAATCAATAATTTTAAACAATAGGTATCTAGTTGATGAAATATTGTTCAGTAGATAGTACATACAAGAGAGCATAACATACAACAAATGGCACAGGTAAACAAAACAAACAAAATAACCAGTTGTTCAGCCCAGGGGATAATATAAGGGTGTGCCAGCCAACCAACTACAACTCTCCCCAACAATGCTCAAAAGTTCAAGATGCAAGGGAAAGCAAAAAAGAGAATGAGCAATTGAAGAGGAGAGTTGGTCACAAAAATCAGGTCATGAGGAAACATGAAAGACATCATGACCTAGCACATTAGCATCACTCTGTACCCTCATTAGTGTATTACCTCATTAGGTTGGTTCCAACCTTGATTAGGTAGCTACTTGTTTATTCCCTGCTTAGTTTCTTTTCTACAAGGATCATTGTCTAACCATGCCTTTTTCTCGTTCTCTTTATTTTTTCATGCATTGAATAATGAAACATTAAATTTATGGTGAGCTGTCAATTATTGTGCACCGTTTTGGGCCTGTTTTTGTGATCCAATGATCTTCCTGCTGCTGAAATCATCTCCGACCTTGTGGACGATGCTATCGGTGGAATTTTCACATTGCATACCTGCTTGGAGGCACGTTTGACTATTTGAGAGATATGCTCACTCCAACTAAGCTTTGATGTGAAAAGGATACCGAGGTATTTGATTGATGATGGCCTTGACAGAGCTTTACCGTCGACTAGGTAGTCTGAGCACAGAGCAGGAGTGCAACTGAAGGACATGACAGAAGTCTTGGCAACATTAATCTCCATGCTATTTTCAACACACCACATGTAAATGTTGTCAATGTCAGACTGTAAGATTTCGGAATCATCGGGTGAATCGATGATGTGGTAAATAACCACATCGTCAGCAAAGAGCCTAACTTTAGAGCGAACATTCCCTGTCATATCGTTTATGTAAATGAGAAAAAGAAGTGGTCCACAACTGACCTTGTGGTATTCCACTGGATAGTGCGAGGGTTTCCGAAGACTCACCACACACAAGGACTTGGAAGTATCGGTCGGAGATAAAGTAAGAGAAAGCCACCACACAAAGAGATTTTCAGGGATCTTTAGCTTGGCAAGTTTTGAAATCAGGATTGATATGGACACTAAATCAACAGAAGCTGGAAAAGACAAAAGAGCCCAAGACGAGGGACAAGGCACTACGACTAAAAATCCAATTCTGTCTACCAAGAGAGATTGACCCATGATCCTTCAGGGCGATATGGGAAAAATCATGGGAAGGAACCAGAGAAAATTTTCCGAAATTGCATTTTTTTATGATGTATGGGTGGCTTGGCGGCTTGGCGCCAAGCTCCAACGAAAAATAAATGGATGCGGGGTTTGAGGTGAAAGCAAAAAAACAAAAACAAAAGAAGCCAGAATGAAAAAACAAGATTTGCCACTGCGGCCATTTCCGACCCCCTTGCAACAAAACAGCCGTCTGTCCTCACTGTCCTGCAGGTTAAGGTCACGCATGCAACACCCGAGACCTCTCCCAATTGTCGCGGGTCCTCTCTGTCCTAACCACCTGAAAGGTTTACTTTGTCGGGAAGCGGAAAGGACCAACGACCGGAATCCGATGCGCTCAAGAGTCAGTCTCACAATCTCAGCACACTCTCGGATGTCTCAGCTCAGCACACTCTCGACTGGCTCCACAGGGGGTGTGACTAAAACGCTGAACCTGCTTGTCTTGCTTGTCCTGCTGGAAACCTACTTTTCCTGCTGGTAATGGTTATAGGTTAGTTTTATTGTTAGATTAGGTTATCCTAACCTAAACTAACCTTCATCTACCCCTGACCTGGCCATTACCAGCAGGACAAGCAGGTTCAGCGTTTTAGTCAGTGCCCTCCACAGGAGAGATCACTGCTTCTCCGCAAAAACGTCGGAAACAACGCAAAAAAGAATTGAAACACTGAAAAGTGGCTCAATTGGCAGCCATGTTGAATTTCGAATTCGAGCGCAGGCAAAATTTTCCGATCGCGTCGGCGGCTGGAGAGAAAAGACAAGTTGGCACGCACATTTTTTTCCCAATCCACTTACGCATGCGCGTCTCTGATTGGCTGTTGGGAATTCCAGCCAATTTCAACATCCAATTTTCAAAACCAAACTTAACCAAACCTAACCTGACCAAACCTTACCTAACCTGACCCACCTAACCTCGATTCCTCGATCCTAATTCTCGATCGAGCTGTTGACGTCGATCGAGCTGCCGACGCAATCTCTGGTGTGGCTCCGTGCGCTTTTGCTTGTTTCTCAAAATGGCCACGGTGGCAAGGATTTTTTCACTTTCGCTTTTTGTGCTTTTTTGATTTTCCTTGGGGCTCGTTTGAATTTGTCCACATTTTTCAATTGATTTGTTCTTTTGTTGTATTTATTTTCGTTGTTTGTCCTTTTTTATATTGCTGTGACCCCACAATGGCGTCCTGGGCTTTTCGTTTTTATTTTCATTTTCTTATTTTTTTAAACTGCACAGAGCCAGTTTCTGGATTTTCGTTGATGCAGCATCAGATTGATCGTTCGAGATCTTTTGAGCGTTTTGTGCAAATCTCCAGTTTGGGCCAATTTCCGTGCAAAAGTCCTTCACTTTCCCTTGCTGCGACCTTGAGGCTCCTCTCACTGAATTGCAGGGTGGATTTGAAACTGGGGTCTTGACGAAAAACTTCACCTGACCTGGATAGCATTGGTGATCTGCCAACTTTTGTTGTGTTCTGGAGATGTGGAGCTTAATCCAGGACCCACCTCCTCCACCCCTCGTGCACCCACTAAAGGGCCTGTACCGGCAGGAGCGAAGCGCTCGAAGGCAAAGCCAAAGGAACCTACAATTTCTGACTGGGTCCAATGCGATGACTGTTCAGGTTGGGTCTTCTTTGAAGGATCTGGGCTCAATTGCTCCTTCAATGGTGCTGCAAACATTGTCTTTTCCTGCAAGACTTGTCAGCTCTCTTTGGAAATTGGGGACATGAAAAACACAATCTCAAAACTGGAGGTAGTTATTCTTGAGCTTAGGCAGGACCTCCTTTCTCGTACTACAGTACCACCTGGACCTACATCGCTATCATCGGCAGGTCCAGCACCTGTTGCAGCACTCTCATTATTCGATTCATTGCCCTGCCCCTCTTGATTCATCTCCGTCAGCAGTGTTGAGTGTCCACGAAGGTGCTGATTCTTCCCCTCAGCTAGCCACAATCCCAGATTCCTCTAGAGTGCAGAATTCCACCTCCTCTCCACATGATGGGACTTCTGCACCCTCCTCTTGTCCCATTCTGCACTGCCGGCTGTCATCAATATTGAAGCTCAAACCTCAGGCGAATTTACCCTTCTCTCTCCAATGTCAAACTTTGTAACAAATTTTTCTCGGTGAAGGAGGGTCTGAGGGTCAGTGAGGTCTTTAATATCCTTAAAAGATGTCTTTCTGGTTTAGCCCCCAACACAAGCAATGTGCTTGTAAACTTGGCTGTTGGCGAGCTTGACATTGCTGAGCTCTCAGCCTCAGATACTTTTTTCACCTTTTGTCACCTCATAACTGGTATAAATGCAAGTCTCTCTGGTCCTGCTGCCCAAAACAATCTCAATGTGAAGCTAAATATTTGTTCCATTCCTCCCAGATTGTATAAAGGTGACTATGTTCAGCAAAAGATCAACAGGCTGAATGACTCCTTGGCATTTTATTGCAGCAATATTGTAAACGTAAACTTCTTGGACCCACGTGCTGTTCAGAGTGATGCCATGTCACAAGATGGACTCCATTACTCCAGTGCTAAGGTGGGTACAGAAATTCTTCGCTCCACCAATGCTTTTTTATGCTAACTGTTAGGCCTGGTTGTTCCACCTGGGCTGTTCCCGAGCCACAAGAGCAACATCATGGCTCCAATGCCTCACGCAGTTCTGGGTCGAGTCAGCAGCTTTTATCACATCGGCAATCATCTTCATTGAGCCAATCTAGCCTCTGGTCGCCCTTCTCTCTCATCATGCTCAATGCCAGAAGTATTTTACCTAAGCGTTATGCTTTACGTCCTATTTTCGAACCACTCAATCCTGATATATTGCAGTTACTGAATCTTGGCTGGATGACTCCTGTGTTGAAGTGGATATTCTGCCATCTTGTTTTGTCATTTTCAGGCGCGATCGCTCTAGGTTTGGAGGTGGAGTCTTGTTGGGGATTAAGTCTCATTTTAAACCAAAACTGTTATTCACCAGCAAATTGTATGAGCTTTTGATTGTGGCCCTTGAGTTTAGTATTCCGGCAACCATTGTCATACTCTTATATCGCCCTCCTGGCTTGCCACTTGAAAATTTTTCTGCCATCTGCAGTGAGTGTGCCTCAGCTATTCTATCACTTTCGTATGGTGGATAATACCCATCCCATACTCATGTTGGGGGATTTTAACATCAATGTTCTCAGCGAAAGTGAAGAGCATGATCTTTTCCCTCCTGGTCTTTTGAGATTCATGGATTCCTTTGCACTTAAGCAGTGTGTGGATTTTGTTACTAGGCCAGCTAGTTCTGATCCTAATTGTCTTGATGGGTCCACTATTGATCTGTTGTTCCACTGCCCGAAGCTAAATCTAAATTCCATCAGGGCAATCCCAGGCCTGAGTGATCATCTCATGGTGTCAGCCTGTTTCAGTGTCGAGGCTGCTAAACTTCCTGCTGTGCCAAGCGTAGTGTCCTCCCAATGTCAGCAACAACCTAATTTTTGCTCGTATGACAAAGAAGCGGTCGATAGGTTTTTGAGCTGGTCCTTTTGTGACATTGAACCAGTAGCCGATGTCCATCTTCTGTGGCAGGACTTCAAGGAATTATGCGCTCTGGCAATCAAGTACTATATTCCAATTAAACATAATCCACGTTTAGATGGGAACCAGTGCCTACCTGGTTTAAATCGCAATCTTCGCTCAAAGTACTGCAGACTTCGTAGTCTATTCCAGAGAAGCTTGTCTAAGCCTCAGCTTACGACAAGTTACATATCTGCTTTAAGAGCCTACAAAGGGAACTGCGGGCAACAGAAACTAAGTTTTTGAGGCACCTTGCAATAAATGATGTTATCAGCACCAAAACCTTCTGGACATTTCATCACTCCAAAACTAAAACGAGAAAATTGGTGTTGGCAAACGACATGGACCTAGGACCTATGAATGCAAAACACAATTCCTCTTCCAAAATTAGCGACTCTTTTGCTAAGGCTGTAGTGGCTTTTCTTAATCCTGTTCAGTCAAATCATGGCACTGCCTACCAAACTGAACACCAACAGTTCATAAGAGATGCAGATATCTTTACCCCTGACGCAATTGCAGCAACCATCCGCTCATGCAAAAACTCCACCTTTGACTTGGTTGATGGGATACCGATGATCTTCTTTAAAAACCATGCTAATGTATTATCCAAGTTTCTTTTTGTCATTTTCTACAACTCCTTGTCAAGTAATATCATTCCAAATGATTGGATGTTGAATATTGTCAAACCCCTTCCTAAGGGTGGATTGCCAGTGTCCCTGACCTCCTTCAGACCATAAGCCTGATTTGCTCTTCAGCTAAGTTAATGGAGAAAATTGTGGCAGGATATTTACGTAACCTCCTTGAATGTGGGGACTTCTTTAGCAAATTCCAGCATGGTTTTAGATCAGGATTCTCGTGTGAAACACAAGCTGACTTCTTTCTCACATGATATCATCCAGCACCTTAAAGTAGGCACTCAGGTTGATGCTATCTTCATTGACTTGGTGAAAGCATTTGACAGAGTTTCCATTCCTGTACTTTGTGCAAAATTGCACAATTGGCCATTCCTGAAAATATTTTCAATTGGATCATAACATTTTGTCTCCAACCGAAATTCCAGGTTCTTCTGAACGGGGAAAAATCAGACTGTCAGGCACTCACTAGCGGTATCCCACAGGGTTCGGTGTGTGGCCCCCTTCTCTTCCTCATCTACATCAATGACATTACCGATGGTATCGGTTCATGTGTACGATTGTTTGCTGATGATGACATTGTCTGTAGAGACCTCTTTTGACACAGGATGACTCGCAACTGCTTCTTGACCTTGATACTGTGACTGATTGGTGCAAATCAAACCTCATGGAAATAAACACATCAAAATCAAATGTAATTTCTTTCCACCGCTCTAATAGGGTCACCCTTTGTTATATTCTCATGGTCACTGTTTCACTCCCAAGACCACTCAGTGAAATATTTGGGAAGACCTATCAGTGAATATTGGGATGACCTTTAACAGGAACTGGATTGGGGCCCATATATCTGCAGCATGTCAAACGGGCTTCAGTGCAATTAAAATTTCTCATCAGAAATACTCATTCAGCATCCAGACGTGTAAAGACTAACTGTACTTTCTCCACTGTTCTAGACTTGCTCAACAACTACCACATGGGAATCCTCATCTTTCATGTCAAATCGAGAAAGTAAGGCTGTGCAGAGAAGAGCGGCGAGGTTGTGTGCGGAATCATTGGTCATTACCCAGTTGTAAGTGTGAGTGGGCTTCTTCGGGAGTGGGGTGGGAATCCCTTGAGCTCAGGAGGAAGTTGCATGCTCTTGAGATTCTCAGAAATTGCATCCTTGACAGAAGTGGGTGGGCAGAAACGTGTTTGCGTCCAAGTCTAAACACCGGCTCCACAAGAAAATGTAAAAATCTTTCACTAAAAATCCCTTGCACATTCGGTAACCTGGAAGACACAGTTTCTTTGTTGGCTCTATTTTCCTATGGAATAGTCTAAATCTTACTCCAGACTGCCTTACAATGAAGGGTCCCACTTTTCGTGATCATGTCAGGCAGCTACTTGTAAGGTCTACACCATGCTCATGATCGATCTTCGAACAGATGGGGATGAAGGTACTTTTCTGCTATGATTGTTTCCCTGGACTTTTACTTTGATGTAGGCCTATTTTTATTTTATTTATATTTTTTTGTTTTTTTGAGCCCCAAGGTTTTTTATGTCCATTTCATCACCTGTCTTTTTTATGTCTTTTTGCAATTTTTTTTTTTTTTATTTATCTTCTCGAACCGACTTTTTTGATTAAAGAGGTTCCTGCCTTCCTCGTTACTCATGGCACCTACGAAAATAAATGAAGGCAGTGGCCCATTTTTGTGGCCTTTTTTTTTTTTTTTTTCATCGTGGTACGCACTAGGTCCAGGCTACCTATCGTGAGTTTTGTATTACCTATCAGAAATCCCCTCCTCACCCATAAAAATGTGCTCGTTTGTTTCTTAGGCTGCAGTGAACATCTCAACTGTGATTAACACTCAGATCGCAAGCAGGTAGCTCTGTTGATTATGCTGACGAGTTGGACTGGGAGGATCTACTTACCGCTGCGGCGCGAGAACTCCCAGGTTCGCTCTGATGCATCATCGGTGGAGTTGCTTGCAGGTGGACCTTGTTTGACTGGAAGAAAGCCCATTCATTTTTCAATGCAGTCAACATCTCGCTTAATTACGAAGCTTTTTTGTGAGTAGGATCGGGGCAGGTGGAAAAAGAGAAAAATAGTAGACACCTAGGTAGCTTGCAATTATGTTTAAATTTGGCATATAGGTAGAGTGCAGACCCATAGGTAGTTAACGTAAAATTCAGTTTGCCTAATTGGTGATTTTCTTTTCCATTCTTGCACGAATCGAATCAATTGAATTTTATGACTGAATTTGTGAAATCTGTTTGTTTTGGTGACCATGATGTCACTTTTTGTGCAATTTGACAACTGTGACGAACCACTGGATGGTGATTTATATTTTCTTCATGAAACGACGACGTGCTGAAATGGTATGTTTTTGTTTACGGTTTTTTTTTTTTTTTTCTTTCTCGCCCTTGTTGCCGTACCATTTTGCACCTCCATCAATCATTCTCCCTTTGCACCCACACCCAAAAACCAACTCGGTTTGTCAAATCTGGGATGCAATGTGGAATATCGGCCCGACTTCTCCCACTTGGGGGACTGTTCTTTTTATTTTCACGGCGCGGTTACTCCGATTCATCGGATTTGCGGTTGCGCCGGCAGTATTTTTTTTAAACCTCTATTGCGACCCAAGAAAAGTTTGCGAAGCGATGCAAACACGCCAATGACAAGACCGGTGTTCAAGGCAAAAATGCGAAATTGATGTACGTCACAAATTGAAACGACGTGATTGGCTGTTGCGATGCTGCTGTCCGCGGAAGTGGATTGGAAAAAAAAAATTATGCTGTTGGCACAAATGAAATTGCCTTGCCAGCTCAGTAAATTAACTCTATTTAATTTGTATAATTTGATAAGTAATGCAAAGCTAGTAGCAAGATGACTAGTAAACAATTGGTTGGTTGGAACATGGTGTCCAAATGTACAACAATTGGTGTCTACAGTGGAAAAAAAATATGCGGGGGTTTTAGGGTGGTCTACTGCAACTGGGAGACCGAACCTGGGTGCAACTCATTTTAGTCACCGTAAAATGGTTACCGAAAAAAAAAAAACCGTAACAAAAACATACCATTTCAGCACGTCGTCGTTTTCATGAGAAAATATAAATCCCATCCATTGGTTGTCCAGTTGTCAAATTGCACAAAAAGTGACATCATGGTCACCAAACAAAAGTCACAAATTCAGTCATAAAATTCAATTGATTCGATTCGTGCAAGAATGGAAAAGAAAATCACCAATTAGGCAAACTGAATTTTACGTTAACTACCTATGGGTCTGCACTCTACCTATATGCCAAAATTTAAACATAATTGCAAGCTACCTAGTGTCTACTATTTTTCTTTTTTCCACCTGCCCCGATCCTACTCACAAAAAAGCTTCGTAATTAAGCGAGATGTTGACTGCATTGAAAAATGAATGGGCTTTCTTCCAGTCAAACAAGGTCCACCTGCAAGCAACTCCACCGATGATGCATCAGAGCGAACCTGGGAGTTCTCGCGCCGCAGCGGTAAGTAGATCCTCCCAGTCCACTCGTCAGTCAGCATAATCAACAGAGCTACCTGCTTGCGATCTGAGTGTTAATCACAGTTGAGATATTCACTGCAGCCTAAGAAACAAACGAGCACATTTTTATGGGTGAGGGGATTTCTGATGGGTAATACAAAACTCACGATAGGTAGCCTGGACCTAGTGCGTACCACGATGCAAAAAAAAAAAAAAAAGGCCACAAAAATGGGCCACTGCCTTCATTTATTTTCGTAGGTGCCATGAGTAACGAGGAAGGCAGGACCTCTTTAATCAAAAAAGTCGGTTCGAGAAGATAAATTAAAAAAAAAATTGCAAAAAGACATAAAAAAGACAGGTGATGAAATGGACATAAAAAACCTTGGGGCTCAAAAACAAAAAAAAAATAAATAAAATAAAATAGGCCTACATCAAAGTAAAAGTCCAGGGAAACAATCATAGCAGAAAAGTACCTTCATCCCCATCTGTTCGAAGATCGATCATGAGCATGGTGTAGACCTTACAAGTAGCTGCCTGACATGATCACGAAAAGTGGGACCCTTCATTGTAAGGCAGTCTGGAGTAAGATTTAGACTAAATAGTGCCAACAAAGAAACTGTGTCTGTCCAGGTTACCAAATGTGCAAGGGATTTTTAGTGAAAGATTTTTACATTTTCTTGTGGAGCCGTTTAGACTTGGACGCAAACACGTTTATGCCCACCCACTTCTGTCAAGGATGCAATTTCTGAGAATCTCAAGAGCATGCAACTTCCTCCTGAGCTCAAGGGATTCCCAACCCAACTCCCGAAGAAGTCCACTCACACTTACAACTGGGTAATGACCAATGATTCCGCACACAAACCTCGCCGCTCTTCTCTGCACAGCCTCTACTTTCTCGATTTGACATGAAAGATGAGGATTCCATGTGGTAGTTGAATACTCAAGCAAGGATCTAACAGTGAAAAGTACAGATAGTCTTTACACGTCTGGATGCTGAAGAGTAATTTCTGATGAGAAATTTTAATTGCACTGAAGCCCGTTTGACAATGCTGCAGATATATGGGCCCCAATCCAGTTTCCTGTTAAAGGTCAATCACAAATATTTCACTGAATCTGGTCTTGGGAGAACAGTGCCACCAGAAGTATAATCACAAAGGTGACCCTATTAGAGCGGTGGAAAGAAATTACATTTGATTTTGATGTGTTTATTTCCATGAGGTTTGATTTGCACCAATCAGTCACAGTATCAATGTCAAGCTGAAGCAGTTGCGAGTCATCCTGTGTCAAAAGAGGTCTATACAAGACAATGTCATCAGCAAACAATCGTACACATGAACCGATACCATCGGTAATGTCATTGATGTAGATGAGGAAGAGAAGGGGGCCACACACCGAACCCTGTGGGATACCGCTAGTGAGTGCCTGACAGTCTGATTTTTCCCCGTTCAGAAGAACCTGGAAATTTCGGTTGGAGACAAATGTTATGATCCAATTGAAAATATTTTCAGGAATGGCCAATTGTGCCAATTTTGCACAAAGTACAGGAATGGAAACTCTGCCAAATGCTTTCACCAAGTCAATGAAGATAGCATGGATGATATCATGTGAGAAAGAAGTCAGCTGTGTTTCACACGAGAATCCTGATCTAAAACCATGCTGGAATTTGCTAAAGAAGTCCCCACATTCAAGGAGGTTACGTAAATATCCTGCCACAATTTTCTCCATTAACTTAGCTGAAGAGCAAATCAGGCTTATTGGTCTGAAGGAGGTCAGGGACACTGGCAATCCACCCTTAGGAAGGGGTTTGACAATATTCAACATCCAATCATTTGGAATGATATTACTTGACAAGGAGTTGTAGAAAATGACAAAAGAAACTTGGATAATACATTAGCATGGTTTTTAAAGAAGATCATCGGTATCCCATCAACCAAGTCAAAGGTGGAGTTTTTGCATGAGCGGATGGTTGCTGCAATTGCGTCAGGGGTAAAGATATCTGCATCTCTTATGAACTGTTGGTGTTCAGTTTGGTAGGCAGTGCCATGATTTGACTGAACAGGATTAAGAAAAGCCACTACAGCCTTAGCAAAAGAGTCGCTAATTTTGGAAGAGGAATTGTGTTTTGCATTCATAGGTCCTAGGTCCATGTCGTTTGCCAACACCAATTTTCTCGTTTTAGTTTTGGAGTGATGAAATGTCCAGAAGGTTTTGGTGCTGATAACATCATTTATTGCAAGGTGCCTCAAAAACTTAGTTTCTGTTGCCCGCAGTTCCCTTTGGTAGGCTCTTAAAGCAGATATGTAACTTGTCGTAAGCTGAGGCTTAGACAAGCTTCTCTGGAATAGACTACGAAGTCTGCAGTACTTTGAGCGAAGATTGCGATTAAACCAGGTAGGCACTGGTTCCCCATCTAAACGTGGATTATGTTTAATTGGAATATAGTACTTGATTGCCAGAGCGCATAATTCCTTGAAGTCCTGCCACAGAAGATGGACATCGGCTACTGGTTCAATGTCACAAAAGGACCAGCTCAAAAACCTATCGACCGCTTCTTTGTCATACGAGCAAAAATTAGGTTGTTGCTGACATTGGGAGGACACTACGCTTGGCACAGCAGGAAGTTTAGCAGCCTCGACACTGAAACAGGCTGACACCATGAGATGATCACTCAGGCCTGGGATTGCCCTGATGGAATTTAGATTTAGCTTCGGGCAGTGGAACAACAGATCAATAGTGGACCCATCAAGACAATTAGGATCAGAACTAGCTGGCCTAGTAACAAAATCCACACACTGCTTAAGTGCAAAGGAATCCATGAATCTCAAAAGACCAGGAGGGAAAAGATCATGCTCTTCACATTCGCTGAGAACATTGATGTTAAAATCCCCCAACATGAGTATGGGATGGGTATTATCCACCATACGAAGTGATAGAATAACTGAGGCACACTCACTGCAGATGGCAGAAAAATTTTCAAGTGGCAAGCCAGGAGGGCGATATAAGAGTATGACAATAGTTGCCGGAATACTAAACTCAAGGGCCACAATCAAAAGCTCATACAATTTGCTGGTGAATAACAGTTTTGGTTTAAAATGAGACTTAATCCCCAACAAGACTCCACCTCCAAACCTAGAGCGATCGCGCCTGAAAATGACAAAACAAGATGGCAGAATATCCACTTCAACACAGGAGTCATCCAGCCAAGATTCAGTAACTGCAATTGTATCAGGATTGAGTGGTTCGAAAATAGGACGTAAAGCATAACGCTTAGGTAAAATACTTCTGGCATTGAGCATAATGAGAGAGAAGGGCGACCAGAGGCTAGATTGGCTCAATGAAGATGATTGCCGATGTGATAAAAGCTGCTGACTCGACCCAGAACTGCGTGAGGCATTGGAGCCATGATGTTGCTCTTGTGGCTCGGGAACAGCCCAGGTGGAACAACCAGGCCTAACAGTTAGCATAAAAAAGCATTGGTGGAGCGAAGAATTTCTGTACCCACCTTAGCAGCCCCTATGGAGTAATGGAGTCCATCTTGTGACATGGCATCACTCTGAACAGCACGTAGGTCCAAAAGTTTACGTTTACAATATTACTGCAATAAAATGCCAAGGATTCATTCAGCCTGTTGATCTTTTGCTGGACATAGTCACCTTTATACAATCTGGGAGGAATGGAACAAATATTTAGCTTCACATTGAGATTGTTTTGGGCAGCAGGACCAGAGAGACTTGCATTTATACCAGTTATGAGGTGACAAAAGGTGAAAAAAGTATCCGAGACTGAGAGCTCAGCAATGTCAAGCTCGGAATTGCGGGTTAGGTTAGGCTGGGTTGAGTTATGTTTGATTGGGTTAAGTTAGGTTGGGTTGGATAAGATAAGGGCAGTTTGGTTTGGAAGTTTGGGGGTTTGATTCGCACTGCAGCCTCAGTTCGCAAATTTCGCATTTTAGAAGGACCCCGGATCGAATCTTTTCGAATTGAATCCCTGAATCGAATTAAGATTCGCATGGCCCCACGTTTAGTAAACGTGGATTTTCTTGTGTGCATGACTCAATGGATGTTCATAAGCTCTGTCTTTTTTCAGGTTTTGGCATGCCTGCTGGATGGTGAATCACTTTGAAAATTTGGGATGATTCGACACACATTCGAATTGAATCTCGAATCGTTGCAAAATCTTCAATCGAATCCTTTTATTCGAATCTGATTCTCAAGTAGTTCGTGGTTGTCCAATAAGATTATAATTTATCACATATTGCCGTTTCCATCATTTCGCCATCATCCACAGACCGGTTATATGCTGGCGTGACGATGCAAAATGCACGAAAGCAGCAAAATATTGCTAATCAATGTGTATAAACTCAGCAGGACTGTGAACAGGGTTGTTCGTTTAAAACATTCTGTTTTAAACACGTTTTAAACAACCGCGACTTGTTTAAAACAGTTTGTTTTATACAAAATTGTGTTTTAAACGTGTTTTAAACATGTTTAAAACAACCGCAACTTGTTTGAAATGCTTTGTTTAAAACAATCAGCAAAAACAAAAAAATCCTTTTTGCTTTTTTTACTCAATTTTAAATTATTTTTTTTCTAGATTTTTTTAATTTTTTTTTAATCAGACATTTTTTGAACAGGTACCTACAATTCAAAACAGAATTTCAGTTTCCAAGATAGATGTGCGAAAAAATTTGTTAGGAAGCAGTTTTTATTTCCAACAGCATTTCATTTCAATTCTTAAATTAAATTTTACACAATGTTATTTCCAATACCATATTAGGTATTTTCAATAACAATGTTATTTTCAAATAACGTTAATTTCAATTGTTTCAGAAGACATTGTGCAATCATTTGAACATCCATAAGACAACAGTTTCAAGCACAAGACCATTCTTCCCAAGAAAATGAAAATGAAAGGGTCATGCACAAACTTACGACGAGTTGCCAGGCCATTATCAATTGCACCACATACTAAATGGATGAATCATAACAGGTGGCAGAAGTAAGTTGTTGTGACAAAATTTTGCCGAGTAAACCAGGTGGAATCAATTAACTCGAAGTATGATGAAAAATGCAGTCATACCAAGCAATAACCATTCTCAATATGTCCAAAGACAATAAATATTCCTAGAAGAAAATGGAATGGGAACTCATCGCAAGGATGAATATACAGAAGAAAATGATGGGAAAGAAAACAGAAGAAAAAAGAAATGAAATTGCAGTTTTAAATTGCAGGACGGTTAATGTTTATTTTATTTTCCTTTTTTTATTATTATTACCTATTTTTTTCATTCGCTAGAATATGTAGTGTTTTTGTCCAAGTAGGAGCCTACCTGAGCAGAAGTGGTGACATGGAAGTCAGAATGACTTCCCTAATGTAAAACAGGTTTGTACTTGAGGTAGGGTCAGCAATTTTAGATAGCCTATTTTATTTATAGGGCGGTTCCAGTGTCCAGACCACAGGAGGGTAGAAGCCGAGATATTGGCAGTGTTTCACTGAGTAAACAGCCGATGGGCATCTGACCTATTACCGCTGGCTGGTATTCCAGAGCAATGAGTTATCAGTACCAGTCAATAAGTAGCTGTAACTTAGAGGATACATGCATGTTCTCATAATCAGGTTATGAACACATCTGTCTACGGTGATTACTCTGTCTCGACCATACAGCTTAAATTGTCAGATGCATACCTACCTAATCGGCAATATTTATGCCAACACTCCCGGCCTGGAACCTCAAATGGAATAGGCACAATATTTTCTTCCTTAAACTGGATCAAAGTATGCCTGGTTGTCAAGCATGAGTGCTTTTAGTTGTCGTTTAAAATCACCCAATTGGGAAGGACCTCTCATAGGGGAAGGTAAGGAATTCCAAAATTTGACACACATGGCTGGCAAAGAAAACTTACAGAACTTGTAGTGAGGAACTTGTAGTGAACTTGTAGTGAACTTGTAGTGAGTGGTGTAGAGAACTTGTAGTGAGTGGTGTCAACATGTATCGGCGATTACAGCGGACATCCTCCATATCCCTTACAGAGAAAGAAATCCAGAGTGGGGTTGTTTTGGCGGGCCCACCATGGACCCAGCAGAATACTTGGATCAGCAACTGGTAAGCAATTATTTGTCTCACGTTTAACACACGTAGATGCGTAAACAACATCTTTGTGTGACAATTATAGGGCATATTAGCGACAATTCTAAGTGCTTTTTTCTGGAGGACAATGTTTTTCTGTAATTGATTTCAATAAAACCATTATTGTTGCCTTTTTCAAGTACCATTGTCAGTAAATTATTGCAAAATTAGCCTCGGCAGCTTTTGGAACACGTTTAAAACTGTTTAAAACACGTTTTAAACAATGGGGAAAAAACAGATGAAAAAAAACGTTTAAAACAAAAAAAACATGTTTTAAATGTTTAAAACGTTTTTTATGCTTTTTAAGAAAAAACATGTTTTTTTCCAACCCTGACTGTGAATTCTGTGATAATTACATTTTCTTGAGTAGGTAGGTACCTAATTCTGATGTGAAAGGGCGAATCTAGGGCGCTGTATTTTCAGGGTTAATTTGGGGTTTTTAAACCCGGTCATTCCTGGCCTGTTTTTTTTGGCCCAACAGAAAATTACAGGCCATTTTTTGTTTGTTTCGTTTTGTTTTTTTTTTTTCATTTCAATTTAAATTTTAGAACAAAATCATTACACGAAAAGAAAGGCGAAAAACTGCTGAACTTGTTGGTGAATGTTCTTTGCTGCCGTCTTATCATGAGAAAGTACACTTACTATTGGTTTATCCATGTTGAGGCAGTCACGAGGTGAAACTTCCGAAGTCGTCCCAACCCTTATCGATTTCGAACCGCTGGTGGGCTCATTATCAAAAGGTCACAGGCTAAAAATGAAAAACTGCTGAATGAAAAGTCCGAAGGACTTGAACTCACAGGAGCACTTTCGGCGTGACCCACGCCTTCGTCAGCAATCAACCAACTGACTCAAGACTCAAGTAAGGTTTACGGCTTCTTTTCGCCAGACCTTAAGAAGAAGAAACAACCGACAGAAATGATAAAAACAAAACAAAAAGAACAACTTCCCTTCTACCAAATCAGTGCATTCCAAGGGAACGATCCAGCCTCCTCCATTCCACCTGGTCAGTCCACACACACTGCAGTAATGTCACAAATCCTTCACCATTGGCCCAGCGTCAGATCAATCATCCTTTGGGCTAGGTTATCGTCATTACCTACACCTCCTTCGTCCTTCATTCCGTGTCATCTCCTGAGACACGGAACGGAGCCAAAGGCTAGAGGGGACCATCCAAGAAAACCACCTCCATGATCAATTTCAGGAGCATTCCCACACGGGGGGGAAGGGTTGGGGGGTCCCCCTGGCCGAAGGAAGGCCAGCCCCCGGATGCCCGAAGCCCAGGGCCCCCCTGGCCTTCGAGCATCCGGGGGGCTCTGGCCTTCATTTCATGAATTTTACAACAAATTCATTCTCAGTTTTTTGAGCCAAAGGGTGCCCACCATTCTGGAAAACCTGGAATTGTCAGAATTTTTTTCTTTCTGGAAAAGTGAGGGAATTTCCTCAAAATGGGAAAAGTCGGGGAACTTCCTTATTAAACAAGCAGAACTCAAAAGGACAAGAAAGGGACTGCGACTATCTCCGACATCATTTTGGCCTCAAGCAAGAACACAAAATCGGCACCGAAAATGAAGCCTAAATTTCAAAATTTCTTCAGCTTCTGGGGGCTCCGCCCCCCAGACCCCCCCTGGTGAAATGTCTTCCCCCCCTGAGGCCCTTGCCTTTGGGAATGTCTGAGCCGTCCTCACTCCTTCACAGAACAATGAATGTGGTTATTAGGGGACTGCCCCTGGTTAACTTAAAGGAGAATCGCCGTGCACTTCATGATCTGGTTGAGAGTATTGGTGCAAAAGTCAACGTTCCTTTGAATTGTGACCAACATGTTAACACCCTGCACTATTTAGGCCAGCCTAATCAGGATGGCTCGAGATCGGCTGTTGTGAGATTTATATCTAGAGATAAAAAGAAGAGTTTCATGGCTGCTGTCAGGGAATTGTGACCAACATGTTGACACCCTGCACTATTTAGGCCAGCCTAATCAGGATGGCTCCAGATCGGCTGTTGTGAGATTTATATCTAGAGATAAAAAGAAGAGTTTCATGGCTGCTGTCAGGGCTGCAAGGCCGAAGCTGCATGGACTGGGATTTCTCGATTGCCCAAACACTGAAGTGTTTGTCAGCGACCATCTTGTAAAATATTATGCTGATCTTCGAAGTGCTGCCATGCATTTCAAGGTTGCCAATAACTGGAAATTTCTTTGGGTCAGAGACTGCAAAATTTGTTTGAGGATGACTGAAGGCTCAAGTGTTTGCGTAATCGATTCCTTGAAAGACTTGGAGAAACTCAGACCAAGGCCGATTGCAACATGAATCATTGCTTGTAACCTTGTTTGTTTCTTGTGAACCTTTTCTCTGTACTATGATCTACGATTCTTGTAATTTAAACTGTGACAAGTTTACAAATATTGTAGGTGCCAATTCTCTAAACTTGCTAGCATGTAATCTGAGAAGTCTTCCAAAAAAATTTGATAAACTTAGGACACTGTTGGCAATGACTGAGTACCCTGTTGAAGTGGTGGGGATAACTGAAACTTGGCTTTGTGGTCAGAATGAAGTTTTTTATGGACTTCCTGATTATTCACTGGTCACTAATAACAGGTCACATCGAAGAGGTGGTGGGGTTGCGTTCTACATTCATGAGCGTTTTGTTTTTGACCAAATTGATGTTGAGACCTTGAGAGTTCCAGGGTTTCTTGAGGCAATTGGGGTTCGCCTCTTGTTTGATACGCATTCTAATTCTTGCTTGGATGTCACAGTTATTTTGCTTTATCGTGCACCATCCTATTCGCATGCAGATTTTTATGAACACATGTCATTATTTCTTGAAAGCAATGTTCCTGCTGCCCAATTGGTTGTTATGGGGGACTTCAATGTTGATGTCTCTCAATCCTGTCCACTCTCATCTGTAAAGTTGTTGGACTTATTCCATGACTTTCAATTCTCCCAGCTCATTATGTCCCCCACAAGGGTTACCTCTCTATTATTGATCTTATCTTTTCTTTTTCTGTGATAGTGTTACATATCTAGGTGTTACTTTTACAAAAAACATGTGCTGGGGTAAGCATGTTGACAGTGTAGTAAAAAAAGCTAATTCAGCATTATTCCTTGTTCGAAGAACTTTTCATCATGCAAGCAAACAGATTAAAGAAAAAGTTTATTTTGCCTTAGTCCGTTCACTTCTAGAGTATGCTGCTGCAGTGTGGGATCCGTATCGCTTGATTCATGTTGAAAAACTCGAAAGAATTCAGCGTAGGGCAGCACGTTTTGTCTGTGGTTGTTACAATCCTGAAAGCAGTGTAACACGCATGATATCTGAGCTAGGATGGAGCTCCCTTGCTGAGCGACGGAGGGTCTCTAGACTCGCGGGCCTTTTCCAGGGACTAAACAATGTTGGTGGATGGTCCAGTTTGAAAGAAAATCTGCTTCCTCCCACTTATTTGGGGAGACATGATCATGATTTTAAATTAGCCTCTATCCGTGCTAGTAAGGATGTTGGGAAATTCTCATTCGTTGTTAGGACTGTAAATGACTGGAACTGTCTGGATAAAAGGGTTTTTGGTTCTGGTAGAGACTTAAGTTTGAGGAGTTTTAAAATGAATATTCTCCAAGCAGTCGCATGATATGTTTCAAGAGAGAGGGTTTGATCTTCATTTGTAAGCTTTTTTTTTCAGTCCATGTGTTGTTAGTTGGAGAATTTACCATTTCTGTTTGTTGGAGGAATTACTTACCTTTTTTTACCACTATGACAATGCTTGTTAGCTGCTTAAGTCTCTTTTTGTTGGCTTGCGCTGGGCTGTGCCCTTGCAAGTGTTTAAATTAAATTAATCTTCACAAACATATTAATGAGTGGAACTGCAGGGGTGCTGAATTTCTCTATTTCGGATCATTATCCGGTTTATTTATTTATCACTGCATTCATATTTTGGCAATGTGAGTGGTTCCGTTTGTGTTCAACCTAGTTTAAATCTCCCTTTAGTGGGTCGCATGTTGAACCAAGTGGATTGGCAACCTGTTTTGAGATCAAATTCATGTGAAGATGCATTTAATTCCCTCCACTCAGCCATTTCTGTCGTCGTTAAACATTGAACATGGGAACGTAGAGCGAGTCACAAAGCCAGGAAACTCCTTCTAACCCCTTGGCTTGGCATGGACATTGTTAATAACATTATTCTACGAGATAATTTGAAGACTAAACTCTATAAAAAACCATTTAATGTTAATCTTCAAAATAGGGTAAAGTATTTATCCATGCTTATTGATCGTGATATTTTTGTTGCAAAGAATGAGTATTTTGGCCATAAACTAAGATCTGCACGAAATCCAAAGATGATGTGGGATGCCATGTTTGAGGTTGTTAATCTTGATAAAAACCGGCGATGTCCAATAACATTGACAGATGGGGACAGTTATATTTCTGATCAACGTGCCATCTCCGAGAAATTCCTAAATCAGTTTGGCTCTTCCTATGATGCTAAGAGTGATCCCACATCACTCTGTGATGTCTCACCCACTGTTTCTGATCTGAATGGCATCACACTCCTTGGAACCCAAAAAATTACGAGTGAGCTCGTCCATGTTTCTTGAACCGGTTTCTGAAGTCGAGCTCAGGACTATCATTATGGGACTTCGCATTTCTGGACCTGGGTGGGATGGCATCAGCTGTAAGGTGCTGAAATTAAATCTTCTGCCTTTGTTGAACCCGCTACTTCATATTGCAAATCTGATGCTTCAGGATGGGCATTTTCCCTCCAAGCTGAAAGTTGCAGTTATTGTTCCTGTCTATAAGTCGGGTTGTCGTTCGGACTGTAGTAATTATTGTCCAATTTCGATTTTGCCAGCTCTAAGTAAGGTCTTTGAAAAAATTATCTATTCTCGTCTGTATAAATTTTTGGTTAACCGTTCCTTACTATCAGATTTTCAGTTTGGTTTTATGCCTGGTAGGTCTACAAATGGTGCACTGAGAAGCATTGTAGACTTTGTTTCTGCTGCCAGGAATAGAGGTGATCAGAGCGTGGGACTTTTTCTTGATCTATCAAAGGCATTCGATAGGGTTGATCATGCTATTCTTTTGCACAAGATCCGTGGCTATGGAATTCGAGGTTTACCTCATGCCCTTCTAACTTCCTACCTGGCAGATAGAAGTTACTGTGTAAAAGTCGGTACAACCATCTCTGAGAGGAAGGTCATGCTTAGGGGTGTTCCCCAAGGCAGCATTTTGGGGGCTTTATTGTTTGTCATCTACCTCAACTCCCTTTTTAACAGTCTTGTTCCCTCAACTGTTGCCATAGCTTTTGCTGATGATTTTTGTTTTCAGGTTCAAAAGACCATATTTTGAATCAAATTTGTGGTGAGTGGGCTCGAATTTTGGAGTGGTTTAGTGCAAATAAGCTGGAAATTAATTTTTCCAAAACCCATCTCATGATGTGTAAGCCTGTAGGTGATGCCCCTTCTTTTGACAATCTGGTGATGCCTGGCTACTCGCCTGTTACCTGGGTTGATCAAATAAAACTGCTTGGGATACATTTTGATAGATCTTTCACTTTTAAACCTACTATAAATGCTATCTTGAAAAAATTGTCTTTTGGCTTGTATTTGTTGAGAATTGCTTGTAAACACTTGGATTTAGTTTCTTCCAGGCTTCTCTACTGTTCTTATTTTGAATCCAATTTGTTGTACTGTGTTGATATTATTTCTAGGACATCTTTAAATCCCCTAGTTGTTTCTCAAAAAAAGGCTATTCGAATCATTGGGGTCTCCCATTTAATGCAACAACAAAGCCTTGTTTTCAGCAAATGAAGTTACTTTATCTTTTCCAGTTAGTTGCATCACGAGTCCTAGATCAAATGCTTACATGGCTCTTCAAAACCGATGGAGTGCCTGATTGGGTCTGTTGGTCAAGTCGATCGGTTGAGGATTCCAGACCCTCCTTGCAGTATATGTTAAGGCCACTTCCTCCTTGTCATAAATATGGGAAATTTTCCATTCAGAATCTCGGTATTAGGTTATGGAATGGTTTGCGTGGGTGTCTTAGACATCCTGCAAAGCACAGAGATTTTCGACTCAATTTAAAGGCTGTTATGATAAATGAAGGTTTATTCTTTGATGGGCTGTATTTGGCCTGATTTTCAATTCTTCTGTGAAATTTTCGTTTCCATTTCCAGAGGCACAATCCCAAATTGCAGTAATTGGATTTCCTTTCTGCATTCGCCGGGTAGCGGTCAGAAATCCTATTAAGCAATCTTTATCACGAATAAAAACTTTCTTGTCTACCAGATCTTTCTGTTTCTCTATGGAAGTCATTTTTTACTTCCATGTTCCTCCCGTAGGTGGTAGGAATAGGGACTAACCTCCTACCTAGTCCAGAGTTATTGCTTCACTTTTTGTCTGGGAAAATTGCATAGGTAGGCACCGAAGATAAAAGCAAATGAATGTGCAATTAGAAACGATTTTTTTTTATTTCACAGTCATGTGGACTACCTATTTGTTGCTTACCTATTCTTTGCTAATTCTTTGTTCTCTATTCTTTTCCCTTTTTGTTGTGCTCGCATGTGCACTCATTGTCTAGGGACAGGTACCTACCTACCACACACCCTTGTGTGTGTTATGACACATGCCTATATACTTACTCGTTATCTCAACTTGGAGCTTCATGATGCTTTATTCAATGGATATCGGTTGGTGCTGACACAAATTCACCAATGTCTGACATTCTGTGATGCATCTCCAACGTGTGGTAAGCCTCCTATTTTTTTTACCATTTATTTGAGCTGTGTCCTTGGATGGTGAGTGTGCATGCGTTACAAAAATAAAATGTGTAATTTTGATTAAATTGGAGTTGGAGAAAACAATAGGAAAAAAAAAACAGTTCACAGCAGTAAATGCACTTATCAAAGTCCAACCCCTTCCTATCCTACCCCCTTTATGCCCAATGCTGGCTGCACTGGAGACAAAAAGTCTAAAGCAGATGAGAAAACCAAAACCAGGCAAATTTTGAATGTGAAATAAGTATTCAAAAGCAAGAATTTTGTCAGAAATTTTAATCGAAAATTCGCAGGAATTTTGGGAATATTGTCTGTCTGAATATTGTCTGTATATATATTTTGGGAATATATTCCCGGAAATTTTGGTCATATTCCTGGGAATATTCCCTTCAAATCTTTTGACAGTCAAAAACAGACAGAAAAATCAATTATTCGAGGCTGGAAATATTCCCGAGAATTTTCATTGAAAATTCCCAGGAATTTTGGGAATATTATCTGTCTGAATATTGTCTGTATATATATTTTGGGAATATATTCCCGGAAATTTTGGTCATATTCCTGGGAATATTCCCTTCAAATCTTTTGACAGTCAAAAACAGACAGAAAAATCAATTATTCGAGGCTGGAAATATTCCCGAGAATTTTCATTGAAAATTCCCAGGAATTTTGGGAATATTCCCCCGGGAACTTTCCCAGAGGGGCGGGAATATTCCCAGGAATTTTGGGAATATTCCCTCACTCCGAACACTACCTCCAGAGTTAGCTCTTCACTGTAAAAGGAATAAAATCATTATGGTAGGTACCTCCCGTCAATCGTTTATCTCTTACATGTCAGTATTCGTACAAGTTGGTCTAGCAGTTTTGCTTGTTTTGTTATCAGTGCTAGGTATCCTAGATATCTACCATGCATGGTGCTCCGAATAAGATTGATTCTTCATTTTTATAAACAATGTTGTTTGAAATCTTGCTGATTTTGATTTCTGTCCTGTTCATCACCACCGTACTTGCTGTCTCTGGAGCATTCTTCCTTAAAAAGGTTGGTAAGCCTACCTACTTAGGTAGGTGCCAATCTGTTAAGCATCATTGTTTTGATGGCTTTCATTTTCTCTACTCAACACTTATTTTAGCCTTATTTTTAGGTTTCTGTCATTTGCCTCAAGTTGAAGGTTTTTTTTTGTAGTTGGCCTCAGAACAAAGCTTTCATGTAGGTACTTCACAGGCAAAAGTGTGTCATCATTGGCCGATGTCTGTTTTAATCTCATCAAGGAAAACATACCTACAATAAAGATGAAATACATGCACAGACCATCAAACCTGACAGCAATGACAAAAATATCATACCTACAGGTGCAGCTAATATTTTCTCGCAACATTTTTGCGTCAAGTGCCCCAATAGGTGACCCAATATAAATCTGTGTGGGTCAAGTTGTTAGGTTTGTGCATCACCTTGCGCAGGCATTTATCAGATGATCGAAATGAAAGTCTTTTTGCGAGTTGCGGGCCCAAAATATTCCATTTGAAGGTAACCTACGGAATGGGAATGCTTCAGATGCCTTCAATTCATTGAAATACCTACAGCCAATGGCAAAATGTGTATTATTTCTCTGCTGAATTGACAGTAACCATAGGAAATCTGGTTTCTTTCTTAGCAATATTGAGACAGAGTAGGTATTCCCAGTTTTTTATATTTATGTGGAATGCCTATTGTTGTGTGTCACTGGATCGGAACAATGGTAGGTTAGGCCTCTCGCTAAAAATATATGGGGAGGAAATATGGTTTCTGACAATTCTGGCTCTATGGTTGCCACTTGCCGATGGCAGAAGTGCCCACAATATTCGGCATCGCAGTGCATGGAAAAGTGCCTCTGCAAGCCTTTTTTGATTTTCATTGAGCAAACGTCTGGAAAATATTCACATGGTGGCCAAATGAAGATTGGAATTCCACACGAAAGTTCGAGAGAACGTTCTCGCTTTTCCCCCATAGCTTCCCCGTTAGGCCACTCCATCGTGCACAGAAATCTTCTCCGCCAATGGCAAGGGACCAGAGACGAGACAAACTGGCGATCCCTGCACTTTGCTGACACCAGGCGTTTACGTCTGACTACGTTTTGTTCTGTTCGCTTTGGCGACTGACATGGGTGGAGAGCATTTTCGGTCAGACTTTGAGGAGAGGAGAGCAGTTGTTGATGATCCAGTTAAGCAGAACCAGTGTTGCACTTCCTCGGTCGCACATGCTGTCATCGTCTCAATGCCATTCATCCATGCCTTTGCATTGGTGATGCTGCCACACCGCAACATTTCTGCTATTGCATTGTGTTTTGATATAATGTCAGCCACAGGCACGCAGCGGGTTTCAAAAGAAAAGAAAAAACATTGTCACAATGGGGGGCATTATGGGTTCGAAAAAAATATATTTTAAGTAAATACAACTTACCCGGCTCTTCATCCAATTATTATCACTAAAAACCATAAAAAAAGCCTCATCCATGCAATAAACTGAAAAAATAACATCAAACAACCCACTGGGTAATTAAAACTACCCACTGGGTAGTTAAGGTAAGTCAACTGCACAAGCAGAAGAATTCATCAAATCAATAGGTACCCTACCTACCTATTCTCGTGAGATTTACCATATTCAAGCTGGCAAGAAGCCATGGGTTACACTTAATTTGGTTTTTCGCGCTGTAGTCCTGCCTCACCTGTACCTGCCTACCAGTGATTAAACTGTAAAACCAAAACCAGGATTCAATTTTTGTATGGGGGTGAAATTTGAATATTTGAATTTTTACTGGTGTATTTCTTCCTTCTCTAGGGGGGCATTGCCCCCACTCTCCCCCTACAATTTAAGCACTGCTGCCTACAGTAAGCAGTACTATTGGTTGTTCACTTACATTTCTGGAGTTTTAAAACACTCATTCTCGTGTTTACTGTTTGCAGCATGTGACCAAGAAAAAGCAGCTACAGAATTTGCAAGATGATAATCCTGTTGTCGGAATCTTTCACCCTTACTGCAACGCCGGTGGAGGTGGAGAAAGAGTACTTTGGACTGCACTGAAAGCTTTGCAAGTTAGGTAAGTGTCATCAATTTACGAGTACAATGACCCATTGAAGTCTGGAGACCTCATACAGAACTCTGTCAGTGTTAGGAAGTTCTCAGTGGGGTTCAACTCAAGGTTTGCATTGTTGTACAGTGGCGAGAAAATTACTCGTGCCGTAAGTACATGCCGGTTTATCGATCTTTCAAAGAAAACTGGGAGAGTTGTGTTGATTTCAGAATCAAGAATTCAGATTTTGTTGAACGGAAATATGCATCAACTCATTGCTGCAATGCCAATTTTGATGGGATTGAGATTTTCCCGAAAATGCGAGAGAGAAAAGCCACCATATGTGGCACAATTAATTTTCTCGCCGCTGTACATGCTAAAAACTGAGAGAAGTCAAGCTTAAGAATCTTGTAAATGCTGCGAACTGCTATGCCTCAAAAGGTCTGAAATGTGACACCTAAGAAATTTATCGACTTGTTTTGGTGCTTTAAAAATACATATTTAGAAATGTTTTTGCCAGTTTTGGCAAAACGTTACCTTGGTGTCCAATATCTGATTTTGACCTCTTTCCAGTACACAGCTTCATTTGTATTTTGCAAATACTTTATCGGTCATATGCACCAAAGCCACTTACCCTGACCCAAACCCTGAGTTTGAAAAAAGAGTCAATTCCATGTTCAGATGCACCTTTCTCAACTATGGAAAAGGAATACTGTTGTGCATAGAAATCAAATTTTCCAACAGAGTTCTTTGCATTATGTATAGAACTCTGGTTCTGTACATTATGTATGGAACTCTGTTGGAAAATTTGATTTCCATGACAACAGTAGGCCTACCTATTCCTTTTCCATCGTTGAAAAAGGTGCATCTGAACATGGAATTGACTTTTTTCAAGGTTAGGGCTAGGGTTAGTGGCTTTGGTGCATGCGACCATGTGTCCAATTCTGAAAGGCCAAGATCATTGATTTTCTGACAATTGTTTTGCTTTTCATTGTTGGGAGATGTATGAGAGGTATGCGCCATATTTCTGCTGAAAAATGCTTTTCATGCATATCAACACAAAATCAACAGAAAGGTGGGGCACACAGTACATTTGCTGTGATTATCTACTTCCAACATAATATCCCTGGTCACGAACTACACGGAAGCTCCTTTCATTCTAAAGAATAAATCTGGGGTTATTTAAATTCAAAGGTTCTTGTTTCTTGTGCTCATTGCCCACTTAATGATGTCGTTCTGCATAGGTTTTTGCTCAGATGATGGCACCTGCAATATTGTGCTTAAAATGTGTGGCTTTGATGTTTGGATTTGGTTGCTTCAGCAGGATAGATGCCCTTCTGCAGTAGGCATGGCATGGTGTCCCATATCACTGTATTTTCTTGTGTGTCATACAGTTGTCATAAAAATTTTCACGGAGCAGGTGGTGGCCTATTTGTCCAGTTTGTGTCTCAACTTCATTTTGCAGGTATCCTGGGTCACGTTATGTGATCTATACGGGTGATCTTGAGGTCGATCCAGATCAGATTGTCTCGCGAATCAAGGACAGATTCAACATTGTTCTGCCGGCTGCTGTTGATTTTGTCTATCTTCACAGGAGGAGCTGGGTTGAAGCAAAGCACTATCCCTATTTCACCTTGCTTCTGCAGAGCCTGGGATCCATTGTGCTGGGATTTGAGGCATTGGTTAAATTGGTGCCTGGTAAGATGATAGAATCAATTTTGTTTTGAGCTCTTTTTAATTTTTAAAATTTGAATTTATTTAAACAGTCATAATTCAAATTAATTGAAGCCAAGGAAATCCATGAGGAACAAATTACAAGACATTCAACAACACACATGCAAATTTAGAAAGAGTTAGAGTGTTGCATCAACAAGGTGCAAACAGTTTGGTTAATCGGAAAATAATCAGAAAAGATGGACAATTGTTTCCATTTCCAAACATTTCCAACGAACATTAAAATGCATTAGCAGTGTGTCGTGTCCGTTCTTCTGGATGAGTTCTGCAGCAATTAACAAACCAACATCTGAAATTAACCCTGGGTACAGATATTTTGGTGGGTGAGCTCTCTGGCTGCATCCATTGTGCTTAATCCATTGTGGAAAATAGCTTGAAGGTCATCTTGACATGAGCATAATGCATGACATCATTGAGAATCATTCTTCTGATTCCACTTCATTCTCAGTTCAGTTCTTATCCCTAGCTTGTCTTCGTGTCTTATTGCAGATATTTACATCGATACAATGGGTTACGCATTCACATTTCCACTCTTCAAGTATTTTGCTAACTGCAAAGTTGGCTGTTACGTCCACTATCCAACCATCAGCACCGACATGATAACCAGGGTTGCTGATCATGTTGAAGCTTACAACAACAGAGGGAAAGTTGCACGTAATCCTATCTACACTTCTGCAAAGTTGCTCTATTACAAGATGTTTGCTCTCTTGTATGGTTACGTTGGAAGGAGAGCTGATATTGTAATGGCGAATTCATCGTGGACTGAGGGTCATATCCATGCCCTCTGGAAGGTGCTGGTTTTTTCTGTCTAAATGTAACTTCCTCCGACAAGGGTTCTTCTGTTGCAATGATAGGTAGCAATAGTTCACCCTTGATGGACTGGTATTAGGCACCAGAATTAAGTTATATATTATTTAAATAACTTTTAAATTAATTATTTTAATTTTTTATTTATTATTTTTTCTTTTGTTTTTTTTTTTTTTTTTTTTTTTTTTTTTTTTTTTTTTTTGATTTTGATTTGATTTTTTTTTTCGATTTGATTTTTTGATTGTTTAAATTTTTGAAGTTTTTCCAAATTTGGTGGGCATATTCGGTGCCTAGTGATCCAAAAATGTGAAATTTTCACCAGCTCAACCATTTTAAAGTTTTCACGTTGACGGACCCTTCATAACAAATCTGGTGGACTTCACTGAAATTTGCATCAAATACCATTCCTTGTTGAGCAAATCCAATGAAACTTCCGAGAACCTGGGAACACTTGCAACATTGTTTCTGACCAACCATTGCAAATTGCTCACCTGTTTCTAAGCAGTGCAAAATTTCTAACATGCCAGAAGTTGTGAAATAAGGTGGTATCAGGTGGCTAGTAGAGGTTCAATTTGTAGCTAGATCCATGTTTAACATACGCAAAAAAAATTCAGGACAAAAATTGGTGGAAAATGTAAAAACATTAGTTTTGAACTGAAAACATTGGGTTTTGAAAGAACCTTCAAGTTTTGGCTCTGCTCTGAACATTGCACTGTGTCCAAAAGCTCTCACTTCGAAAAAGACTTTCAAGAAATCATGAAAATTGAACAGGGGGCAGTCCTGCCCCTGATGGCATCGGTTGTGGTTCCAGTCCCATAATAAATCAGGATCGGGAGGAAGTGAACAAAGAGGGCCTGTTTGTAAAATTTTAAATGGTTTGGTGTTTTCTATCAGCAAGAAGACTTTATCACTGGACCCATGCACAGTGTGCCTCAGAAAGCCATTTGAGCCTAAATGTATTTTGTTGTCTTGTTGCTTGCATTGGTTTTCCACAAAAATAGATCATCACGCGTGTTATCCAGACCATTTTCAGAAGAGAAGCTCCTGTTTTATAAAGCAGTCATTTCAACTCTTAAAGAGCAAGAGCTCCATGACATTAATTTCTTTTGCCTCACGTCGATACTTTTTTGCATTTTTCCGTTATGAAGGTCCCTCGTACATTCAGAGTTTATCCTCCTTGTGATACAGAAGAATTCAAGAAGATTCCATTATCAGATGGAACTGACAAGCCAACGAACCGAATAATCTCAATAGCCCAGTTTCGTCCTGAGAAAGACCACCCTCTCCAGATTAGGTCTTTCTACCAGCTGAGGCAGATGCTGCCAGAGAAATTGTGGGACAAGACGAAGCTGGTTCTCATCGGCGGCTGCCGGAATGCAGCTGATGAAGCAATGGTGAAAGATATGCAAGACTTGTCGAAGCATCTCTCTGTTGAGGACAACGTCGAATTCAAAACAAACATTTCGTTTGGAGAGCTAGTCAGTGAACTGCAGGGTGGTCTCATTGGGATTCATACCATGTGGAATGAGCATTTTGGCATTTGTAAGTTTCCAGTTTCTCAAACTGTGTTTACATTCTTTCTGACAATTTAATCCTATTTGTAAACATGGGACAAAAAGTGGCACCGGAATTAATTTTATTAAATTATTTTATTTTAAAATTCTAAAATCTTAAAATTATTTTATTTTATTAAATACAGTTGACCTTCACATAATAATATCAGCAAAATTGCAACTGTTAAGATCTTTTGCAAACACCCCAT